>LR989928.1:48964134-49169851 GCA_905146935.1 Scaeva pyrastri
TATTAAAACGCAACCCTTAAAATAAAAGTAACCTTAAGTAAAATATTTAAATGTTTTGAATTGACCATGTAAATGTATCAAAAGTTTTGTTTTCTGTTTTGAATATTGCACTGATATTTTTTTTAATATTGATTTATAATTGAAAATATCTTCGTTCACTGATTCCTTCTTTTCTTCTAAGCCAGTTGCAATATTTCCCCTGATTGAAACTGCATAAGCTGTATATAAACTAATTGTCACTTCGACATTCGACTAAACCCGCATCTTGATTAATCAAAACTCCCATGTATTTAACATCAATTTAGTTGCAATTAATTCTGCCAATAAATTGAAAAAAGCGTTGTTGGTATTTTATACTACTTCAACATGAAAATAATACGAGAAATGCAAGGATGCAAGTCGAAAAGTGTTTTTTATTGACTTTAAAAATAGGAAAATAAGGGTGAAAGTGAATACTGCAACAAGAGATAAAATAAATAATTGACAGATTGGACCCTTTTGTGTGCTTAACTTGTGTGTTGAGTTCAACTGGTTACAGAAAAAGTGTGGAAAATATATGTATATACATTGGATTCATAATAAGTAAAAACTAAAGCATATTTAGAAAAATGATCGTGAGAGTTCCCATCGGAAAACGATAAGGTTAGGGTAAAAAGTCAGTACATCTAAGAAGTGAATATTTAAGATTTCTATGGAAAGGGTTATCATGCCAAGTTCGCATCTTCTTTGGGGTAAACATTATTGAATCTGTTTGTTTTTTGATATCAATTTTCAATATCTACATAATGCTGGTAAACATATGTTCATATGTACATAGGTACACCTAATCTTACAAATAAAAGTATGCATAGGTTATAAACTGACTGGAAAATCTGTTAAGATTATGGCATATATCACATTAACTGGCCATTAAACATTGTCGTATCCAGGACTTGCAAGTATCTTAAACAGTGGCGTAGCGTGGGTTTCGGCCGCCCGGGGCGGATGGAAATTTTGCCGCCCTCTCATATGCATTTTAATTTTATGTGTACTACATTGACACCTCGATACTCGATTTTTTCATTTTCACAAAAATACTCACATCGACTCAGTCAAACGATGGTCACATAAAAACTGCGAGTCGAAAATGGCTGAAACTTCGTATGCTGCTGTCAAAAGATGCACAACTACATTCCCTGACTTTTATTGACGAGTACTGCCGTCTTCACATTGAGGTCGGAAACTTTTCAGACCACCCTCGTATACACGTAGATATAACTGCTACAATGCCGGCCCTAGCCAATCTTGAGCCCCGTGAAAGAGTTGTGTAAAGCGCCCCTTTTTTATATTTGCACACATGTAAACAGAATTTAACGACCTGTTCATTTGCACATTTTGCACACATGGTTGGTCCGTTACATAAATTTGTCAGTTTAATATTTCTAAGTAAAAATATTGGGGCACCATTTTTTAACTTGAGGAAAATGTGGGGGAAGGCCACTCGGGTTTAAAGAATTAAGAAACTCCTGTGTGTAATGACCTCATTTTCTTGATCCATTACATTATCTTGCCTTTCAACGCATCCATTGATAAATAATCTTTATTTTTTATTCCATCGATATCAGGGAAAAATTTCGATATTAAATCCTAATAGCTAGTCACTCTTTCTCCTAAATCACCGATCATTTCCAATTTTATTTTCAAAATAAGATAATTTCCAGTCTCCTATTAAAAGTAACTTTCAAGAAAAATTTATAGAACATAGGCTACTTCTTATCCCAGTGAAATGTATGGTTCCCGTGGAATTTTTCCAATCTCGTCAGAATGACTGAACGGATAATAATATTTTGTGTAGAAAAAACTCTATGACAAATAATTGGCAATAATAGGTACATTAATTTCGACCAAATTCCATTATCATAAAAAAGGTTAAAGTGGGTCAATTTTTGAAACGTTAGACATACCTATACTATTAGCTTTACCTATTAGATATTAGTATATAGATTTCAGTCTACAGTCCCTTAAAACTGTGAAAAAAACTAAACTTGTAGATCAACGCGATCAGATGTGGCCATTTATGTTGTAAAAACTCACGATTTTTGTGATATCACAAGGCAATTAAAACCTACAGAATAATTTCCGTTGACCTATAAACATAAAATTTTAACCGATTCAGGGAATGACCTTAAAACCGTAAACATTTTTACGGAACCCTGAGTAGCTACGCGAGTGTAAAACCCGCTGTAAGAAGCCGTTTTTTTTTTACTTAAATAAAATTATAGTTTAGACAACATAGGAGGACCATATCAGACAGTCAAACATACAATTGCATAAATAAAATACCTTTATAGGATACGCACACACGAAAAATCATAAAATCACTTCTTTACACAAAAATTACGATTTGAAAGCAATAAGCAAAACATAAATTATGATACGAGACAATGTTGTAACAATCCAACAATATACATATCTTATTTTAAATTTGTCAAAATCATTCGCGCTGATTGTTAGTAATAGAAAATCAAAGCGCAAAATAAAATACGGTAAGTCCGCATGAATATATGTATATAATATGTATTATAGATGTTGTTTTCAACAGTCGTTACAAAATATCATTCATAGAAAGGGGATTCGTCACAGAATAAGTAATGGAAAATTTGAAAAAATCCGTGCGATAAAAATATTATCAAATGATTGAAATATTTTTATTATTTCTTGTCAAATTTTGCCGCCCCTAAAAAGTGCCGCCCGGGGCGGGCCGCCCCCCCCCCCCCCGCCCCCCCCGCACCCACTACGCTACGCCACTGATCTTAAATTGTATTGGACCTAGGACATTTTTTCTTAAAACATCTTTGCAGAATAAATAATCGAAACTATTAAACTAAATGCTTCTATGACGCAAAGAAATTTTTTTTTACACGAAAAAGAAAACATGCCTCTTATACCAAGCAACAGTTTACTAATTGGTGTTTCTATGGTGAATTGGGGAAAAAAGTGCTAAATATCTTGGGGTAGTTCTTGATGAAAAACTTACTTATGGGTTACATATCCAACAAGTAATTAAAAAAGGTAATGTAACTATACACATTATTTACCCATTCATTAATATAGACGGTCCAGACTAAAAACCAAAAATAAACTCGTTACTTTCAAATCGATATTTCAAGCTACACACATTAAAAGGCTTCAATTAATTATTATACAGATGAATTTCACGCCATAATACCCATTGAATATGTATACACTCAAGAATTTATAAATTATTTGAAAATTACAAATGGTCTAGTGAATCTTCAGATAATTCACTAATTTATATTTGATTTCATGTACATATTATGGGTGCCTATTGTTTCGTTTTTTTCATTTCGAAAATTGTTGTTTCGTTTTTGTCGCAATTATTTATGTTTACTTCGAAAACGTTTTGTTTGTTTATTGTAACTTTGTTTTGAGTTTGTTTCGTTTTACTATTACTTCGAAATTCTTGTTTTGTTTTTAGTTCTTTTGTTTTTCTGTTCTAATTATTATGGGTCGTTTCGTAAATGGTTGTTTCGCATTTTGCCTTTACGTTTATCTCTTGTTTCGGAATGCGATTATTTTGTTTTTATAAAGTGAGACAAGAAGGAGGTAAAATTATGGAATATAGTTCCATATGAAGCAGATTTTAATAAATTATTTCGTCTAATTTTGATAAATTTGTTTGGTTATTTCGATTTCAATCATTTCGCCATTCGCGCGAATTTTTACGGCTTTAGGTTCTTTACATGCTGAAAAATTAAAGCAAAAGATAGGTATACCAACGGTGGCGAAATGATTGAAATCGAAATAACCAAAAAACGAAACAATCGAAAACGATACTCATACTACGAGGGATTGTGAGAATACGTACCTAAGTAGCTGCAGTTGCTGTAAACCGGATTCATACGAACCTCACCAGCGTAGGATGCTGTTAAAACTATTGTAAGCTTTATATAAGAATTATTGTAAAATTTTATTTCCTAATACTAAATATCAAACCCATACACATTTTCATAAAAACAACGTAAATATTTTTAAGAGTGTTATCACTAGTGGAAAATACAAATGTAATTAATAAGAACAAATTTTTTTTCTGTTAAATAAAAACAAAACAGAAACGACTATAAATATATCAAGAAATTAAAATAAAAACATAATTAATATAAGAATAATTATTAATTTTATCTTTAAGGAAATTTAGGGACAAAATATTAAATAATATTTTTCTTTTTCCCTCTATAACTTTTTTTTTTTAAATAAATTCCAAACGTATAAATACAAATAAAGCCAATAAATCTACATATTTTATATATTTAAATTCTTAACAAATTTTTTAACAAATCCACCAAAATTCCCAAATTTAATAAAAAAAATCAAAAAAAAAGAAACATGACAGAACCCGGTGTGTCTCACAACACACTATGCAGACAAACGCGATCTTGGTACATTAGAATACCAGATGACCACACTCAATCAAGGTGGAAACACCGTAGAAAAATACTACCAAATGGTATTAACCATTTGACATTCATTTTAAACAAAATATCCAGCATGGACATCTCTTTAGATGCCATGAATATTCTCACAGATACTTACAGGGATAAGGCCCTAGACACATTCGTGAGAGGCCTTAGAGGAGACCTTCCCAGACTTTTAGGTATAAGAGAACCAACAAATCTACCCCAAGCTTTATACTCATGTCAATAGCTTGACAACCAACAATTCCGCTCACGACATGCCAACATTCCTAACAAAAAAACAAATACCTGAATTACATCCTCGCAGCACAAATCAAATTTCTCAACCACAACAATTTTATCCAAATTTAGCATATGTACCTAAATCAATTCCCCAAAATTATCCTCAATTTTCGCAACATTTTTACCCCCAACAAAATCCTTTTCCACATCAAAATTTGAGATACAATCAACAAAATCCTTTCCAAAACCAATATATACCTCCTAGACTAAATGCTCATAAACCTCCAGCCAAGCCAGCACCTATGGACATTACATGAATAGGCCACAAGTGCATAATCCATTAGTTTTAGTTTTTTAGTTTTTTTAGTTTTATTGACTTCAGAAATTTAATATTATTCACAATTTTCTTTGTAGATTTGACTTAAGTCTTAAAATGGTTTGGCCGATGGCCGTCTACCAGACTGACATTTACATTTTAAGTTTTATAAAATTAAAATACAGAGAAATAAAGTAAAACAATTTTGCGTATAATATTTTATACATTAAAAACTTTCGTTAATTATACAAGTTCTGTATAGTAGAAGTTCACCTCTGACTTTAAAGATTGTACTTATTTTATGTATGGTGTAATCGGTCAAGAAGTAGGTCTTTTTTTCCAAAAAGTGGTTGACTTTACTGTAGTAAGCTCTAAATAATGATGATTACGCTTCCTCAATTAAATTATCATACATCCTGTTTCCAATTTTCTTCAAGTTGATATTGAAAAGTTTGTTGAGCAATCGTTGGCCGTTTTATACCACTCACCTACGCATGCTCCCCTAGAATTAATGATATGATTTAGTACAAACCTCGGAATCCTGTTTTCTCCCATCTCCATAACTCTTATCACATAGTTAAAATGTAATTTCAGCGTATCTAAGAATAGGGGACCTATTCCTGTTTCTAGGTGCAGCATATAGTTGGGTGTCGTACTTGGCAACTTAAAGATGTTTTTAATGAAAAAATCGAGGAACTTTTCCACTTCATCGAACGAATGGTATCCCCACATTTGCGCATCGTAAAAAAGAATTGCAGTTGCGGTTGCTCGAAAAACTTTATATTTAGCAATATGTGAAACGTCGTTTCTCAAATAACAGTTTCTCACACGGTACGCATTGCACGCTTAGATTCCGCTACTTTTGTTCGGTGTCTATCGATATTCAAGTTCGATGTAATTAGGACACCCAGGTACTTATATTCTGTAACTATTTCCACTGCTTCTTCCTGAAAAGTCCATTTTTCCATTCTAGAGTATCTCCCTCCACCGCTTCTAAATATCATTATTTTGGACTTTGATAAATTAACTGATAGATTCCAGACTTTGCAATAGCATTGAAGTCTATTCATCATCAACTGCATTCCGTATATAGAGTCGGCCAGGAAGACTATATCGTCAGCATACATGAGGCCAGGAAAGGATTTTCCACTAAGCACTATACCACCTTTCACTGATTTTGTTATGTCGTTTATGTACAGACTAAACAGTAGCGCACTTAAAACACATCCTTGCTTTACTCCCATTGCGGTTTGAAACTCATCGGAAAGCTGTTTTCTATCCCACACTCGTGCACTTTATTTTTGTACATTTCTCTGATGATCCATAATCCATTATACAGCAAAAGATTACACGAACAGAAACCTTTACAATCCTTACAAACACCTCCACCAGATCCAAAGAAATTTCCATTTAAACACAACTCCAGTCACTAATAATACTAATCCACAACCAATAGTCGAAACAGGTTCTTCCGATTATAATGAGCAATATCCCTATACATACCAACCTAGTAACGAAGAATATATTGGTTAACTCTATGAGCACAGTGAACATTGGAGACGAATCGTTAGACAAGTATCTAGAAAATTAAGTCAAATACGATAAACAACTTAACGACTTTGCAGATATTCATTTTTTGGGTTAACAAGCTCGTCCTTGCCATACTTTGAATGTAAGACGAGCGACGTTAAAATATTAAAATTCTTAGTCTATACAGGATCAAATAAAAATTATATTCAGCCAAGCTCAGTAAAGAATCTAACTAACAATAAACAAAACTTTTTTACAAATTCGATTGGCGGTAAAGTCGAAATAAGCCAACATACTATGATAAATCTTTTCTGTATCAATACCATACAAATTCAATTTTTCATTCTTCCCACACTTAAGTCTTTCATTTTTACAAAAGAAAGTCATATGCTCATTAAAAATAAATTAAAAATCCGACTCAAACAGCAAATTTCTGATTCAATAAACTCCGTCACCATCAGAGACAGCCAAATGTCGCAAGAACAAAAAACAGAACTTCGTAAACTTACGGAGTCATACTTTAATTTATGCGCCGAACCTGATGAAAAATTAACCTACACCACGACAGTGAAAGGTTGAATTAGAACATCGAACGATGAACCAGTCTATACAAGATCATATCCATATCCAATTTCATTAAAAGATGAAGTTGAAAAACAAATAAATCAACTTCTAAGAGATGGCATCATTAGACCTTCACGGTCCCCGTATAATGCACCAATATGGGTCGTACCCAAAAAAGTTGATGCATCTGGCGAAAAGAAATATCGATTGGTAATCGATTACAGAAAGTTCAATACTATTACTATTCCCGATCGGTATCCAAAACCTGAAATAAATGAAGTCTAATCTCAACTTGGACAGAACAAAATTTTTTCAGTACTATATCTCAAAAGTGGTTTTCACCAAATTAAACTTCAAGAAAATGGCATTGAAAAAACAGCTTTGTCAGTCAGTAATGGGAAATACGAATTCGTTCGACTTCCATTCGGATTGAAAAATGCACCATCCATTTTCCAAAGAGCCCTAGATAACATACTACGAGAACATATAGGCAAAATATGTTTCGTCTATATAGACGACATATGTGGTTGTCTTTAGTAAAGCCGAAAAATCCCATTTCCATAATCTATCAACAATTTTCGAAACTCTTCAAAATGCAAATCTTAAAGTCCAAATTAATTAAGACAAACCCGTCCAAAATAGAAACAATAGCCCAATTCCCATGTCCGAAAACACTTAAAGACCTACGATCTTTCTTAGGCCTATCCTATCAGGCCAGATTTATAAAAGACTACGCTAAACTAGCTAAACCCATGACAGCCCTTTTCAGAGGGAAAGATGGACGTGTCCAAGCAATCCTCCAAAAAGAAAATCATCAACTTTGATGGCGAAGCACTTGAAGCTTTCCAAAAAATTAAAAACGCTCTCATATCAGAAGATGTGATTTTAAAGTTTCCGGACTTTACCAAAGAGTTCCATCTCACGACAGACGCATCTGACTACGCCATAGGTGCAGTCTTGGAACAAAATGGCAAACCCATAACATTCATTAGCCGAACACTTTCAAAAGCCGAGGAAAAATTTGCAACCAACGAAAAAGAGATGTTGGCCATCATATGGTCACTCAACACTCTAAGAAACTACCTTTACGGTCAATCAACCGTCAACATTTTTACAGACCACCAAACCTTGACATACGCTCTGAGTAATACAAATATTAAAAATAAACTTAAGCGTTACAAAGCCATATTAGAAGAGTACAATTACGCACTTAAGTACAAACCTGGTAAAACCAACGTAGTAGCTGACGCTCTATCAAGACCTCCGATAGATAACAATAGCAATCCTTAACAGTTACACAACAAAGTGACGAAAGCTCAGGACAAAATTTAATCAAAATTGCCAACGAATCTCTGAATGTCTTTAAGAACCAAATTATACTTTCAGATGGAATCAAGCCTAGTACAATTTTACAATTGTATTCCCGACTTATCATAGACACACTATAGTAGAACCAGAATATACTAATGAAAAAATTATAGAAATCTTTAAACGTTATTAAAATCCATCCATTATAAATGGTTTGCAAACAAGCGAAAAAGTTTTAAGCAAAATCCAAGAAATCTACCCAATACATTTTAGACATTGTAGAATCAGATTCGCCAGAAATATATAGTAACAGACTTAATTGATGAACACCAACAAGAGACCGAAATAATTAAAGAACATAACCGTGCACAGAGAAACAGTAAGGAAAACAAAATAAAAAATAATAACTAAATTTAACTTTCCCCAAATGCGAAACAAGGTAGACAAAATTGTAAAGGAATGCAGAATATGCAAAGAACATATATACGATAGACATCCCAGTAAGCCTATGATCCAACCAACCCCTATTCCTTCATACCCTGGTCAAATTTTACATATTGACATATATTTTACGTCCAAACGTGTCATCCTAACTGCCATCGATAAATTCTCAAAATATGCATTAGCGAAAATATTAAAATCAAGATCAGCTGAAGATATAAAGCAACCCTTGAGAGAATTAGTTCTTTCATTTGGCGTTCCAGACACTATAGTCGTAGACAACGAAAAATCACTAAACTCTTATTCAGTTCTTTTTGTGTTAGAAAATTTCTTCAACATAAAAGTATTCAAAACACCCCCATATACCAGCACCTCAAATGGACAAAAATAGAATGTTTCCATTCAACTCTGTCTGAAGTAATATGTAATAGGTACGATGCATTAAATCCCAAAATTCAAATTATACTTTTCCAGAACTTCTAGACAAATCCATTCTTAAATATAATAATTCAATACATTCCACAACAGGAAAGAAGCCTAGAGATATTTTATTCGCAAGACAACTTTCTAACAATCCCCAACAATTAGAAAAAGAGAGAGAAAAAAACTTCACTTAAAATAAAAGAAAAACAAAACTCTGATCTACACTACCAAAATAGAAGTTAAACCCCACTTAGAGAATTCTCAGTTGGAGAAGTAATCTATGTTAGAGTAAATAAAAGATTAGGCAATAAATTATCCCCTAAATATAAAAAAGAAATAGTAAAAGAAAATAAAAACTCAACGATAATCACCAATTCAGGAAAAACTATTCACAAAAGTCTAATTAAAATGAATTCATTTTTACCCCAGATTTTTGGTACAACTTTGTACCATTCATGCAAACGTCCAGATACTGGATTATACCAATTCACAAAATCAAAATCAATGTCGGAAGCGCGAGAATTCAAAATGGATCTTTCAAAATTATACATGTCATTGACCTTGACATTTACAGCAGCTTTATCGAAAATCTGGAAGAAGCTCTATCCAACATCAGAACCCAACATCCTCTATATCCCATCCTATTTTTCGAAATCCAAAAACTTAAAAATGACAATGATAAAAGATTAAGAGTCAAAAGAAATACTAAGAGATGTATAGATTTCCTTGGAACAGCATGGAAGTGGACTGCCGGAAGTCCGGACCGCCATGACCTAGAAATACTAAATGACAAAATGAATAATGTGCTAATAAACAGCAACAATAAAATTATCACTAATAGATTAACGATAGATAAAATTAATGAAGTTACAAACCTCACGAATAACATAATTAAAACATTTAAAAAACAAAGTAAAATAGAGAATAACTTATTACTTAAACTTAAATATAAATTAGAGTTAGTAAAAGAGGAAATAATAAATATTGCATATGCAATACATTGGGCTAAAGCCAATATTGTAAATTCATATATTTTATTTTTGGCGGACCTACGCCGCCGTGTCTGATCGGGTAACTGTTGATTGCCTATAACTTGGCATAAGCCAGCAGCGTAACTTTCAGACACGTCGAAGTGCTTACTTTACCTCCCCGTGGTGATAATTGTTTTTGTATACCTATATACAAAAATAAGCTAAAATTCTAAGTGCGGAGCTCCTAGCTTTCTCTGGGATAGGTTACGGAGGTTAGCATTCTTCGTAACTGAAAAAACCTGCTACCGAAACCGAAACTACGCCTCGGATAAGGATTGATCACATGTTGACGACTTTTGGCTATTGGACCCGGACAAAGGTAGGTTTCTGGAATGTGAAGACACTTCTGGAAGCAGGAAATGAGGGTTCACACAACTCCAGATTCCTCCAATTAGAGAAACAGTTCATGCGGTATGGGTTGGATATCTTAGAGATCAGTGAACTAAGATGGCTGGGATCGGGCAAATACAAGTCTCCAACGCGTAACACTGTGCTACTCTATTCCGGAAAACCACCTGGAAGCGCTCGGGATGCTGGAGTTGGGCTGTTGCTAACTAAAACGGCTATCAACGGTCTAATTTCATGGGAGCCACTAGGTGAACGCATTATTAAGGCCAGATTCCGGAGTAAAGTACGCAATATCACCATCATTCAGTGTTACGCCCCAATGGATCTCGCCCCAGACGAAGAGAAAGAAGGCTTCTAAAGTCTCCTAAGTGCCGTATACAACAACACACCGCGCGGAGACATAATGTAATGGGAGACTTGAATGCCAAGGTTGGCAGTAACAACGAAGGGCTCAGGCACGTCATGGGAAAGCATGGAGTTGGCAGTTGCAATGCCAATGGCGAGAGGTTCGTGGATTTCTGCAACGCCAACCGTCTTGTGATTGGTGGCACCATGTTTGAACATAAGACATGCCAAAAAATTAGCTGAGTGTCGACTGACAGATAAGCTTCTTCTAACCAAATTGATCACTTCGCTATTAGCCGTCGGTTCAGAAGCAGTCTCCTAGATGTCAGGAATAGAAGAGGTGCTGACATGGGGCTTGCCCGCGATCACCATCTTATGGTAGCTACCTTAAGATTACGTACAGCTGCAATTCGGAGATCAAACTCGAACATCAGAATGCCCAAGTTTAACACGGTCAGACTAAAGGACCCTAACATTCGTCAACAACTTAGGGACCACCTTTCGCAACATATGAGTTCAATCATCAGCACTGGACCCGAATCCATAGAAAACCAATGGAGTGCTGTGAAAAATGTTCTCATATCAGGTGCTGAAAGAATAGTCGGTCGTGTGCAAGGAAGCAATGACACCTGGCTTTCGGAAGAAACTTCGGCAAAGATCGACGAAAGAAAACACCTAAAAGTTCGTTTGAAAGCTGCTTACGGAGAAGAAAGAAACGAGTGAGAATCCACATACCGCATGAAGATGAAAGAGGTCCAGGGTAGTGTAAGACGTGATAAACGTAATCACACCAACGTTCTGGCCCTAGAAGCAGAAGAAGCTGCAAACAGGTGAGACAGCAGAACTCTCTATACAATAACCAAAGAACTCGCTGGTGTTCAGAGCTCAAAACAACACCCGGTTAAAGATAGAGATGGAACCCTGATGATATTGGATGAGGACCAACTCAGAAGGTGGAAGGAGCATTTTGCCTTTATCTTAAATCATGTTTTTGACAGTAACATGCAAATGACATCTTCCGAGTTGCCCGATACAACCAATTCCCGATTACGCACCACATTCCTTAGTAAGGAAGAGATATGTACCGCCATCAAAGCACTGAAGAACAACAAAGCGGTAGGACTTGACGGCATTCCCGCATAATTGCTACAAGCAACGCCAACAACATCCAGCGAATTGCTGCAACCGCTCATAGAGACAGCGTGGGTCTCCGAATGCTTTCCCGAAGAGTGGAAAAAGGGAATGATTGTCAAGCTCCCAAAAACAGGAGACTTGATGAAGTGCGAAGGGGGAGGGGTATTTGCGTTTTGCCTGCAGTCACCAAAATAATAGCAAAGTTTGTTTTAGATCGCATTAAAGAACACCTCGAAGCATCGCTCGACGCTGAACAAGCAGGCTTCCACACTGGGTCCTCCAACGGGAAAGAATACAACAAAAATGTGATAATCAGCTACAATATCATGCTTCAACCATCAATGATGGATCATTAATCACAGAAGCTAACGAAGAATTCCTATCACTTGAGAGGTTAAAACATCTTCATGTCAACAGTACAAACAAAATAGACTTATTGGAAAAAATCAACTTGGTTCATAATGGAATAACTACTGTATTAATGATTTGTTTCATAACATTCATAATAATATTTGCCCGGAATTTTTTTCCAAAAATACAAAACCGAAACCAATATAGGACAAGAAGACACATCGACAATAATACGAGATGAAAATCCAAAGCCAATAATAATAATAGGAATAGAAAACATCCCCGATCATATAACAACATCAGACGAGGACGTTCGAATTAAATGGTGGAAGAGTAACACCAAAAAAAACTTAAATCATCCTATTTCACCTGTTCCCGTGGGAATCATTAAAATCAACCTACACACGTCATTAGGTTTCGCTGACAAAACGTGCAGCGGCAGCAATAGAATTAAGTTTACTTTTAAGCAAATAATTTTATTGTAAATTAGTCTTAGTTGGATTTTTAATAAAGAGGTTGAACCTCAGAGAAGATTTTTTATCATTTTTAAATAGTAAATGACCTTATTTGTACAGTATATAGCTGTTTATTTATTTATTTATTTATATCGGGTTTTTCAACAGGGACGCTATAAAAGTAAAGCGACAGGGACAGCAAACGATTCCATATTTCTTGCCGCTTTTTTGACATTTCTCTTCAGTAAGGTTTGCCATTTCATGATTTAAGCCAATAACGGGTCGAAATTATTAAAATTTACTACCGAAATTCGGAGTCAGTGGCCTCAACGTTTAGAGCGCTACGTCCAATTTATGGTCGTCATAACCGTCCTAGCAGATCAACAATTGAGCTTCTAGTGGAAAAATTTGAATCCACAGGCACAGTACAAAATGTTCCCGTGCCAGTGAGATAAAGAAGTGCCCATAGTGTCGAAAATATTGCTGCCGCTGAGGCTTCAGTTGCAGAAAGCCCAAATGTGTCTCTTACACGTCGTTCTCAAGCGTTGGGCATCTCTGTGATGTCGTTGTGGCGAATTTTGCGAAAAGATCTTGGCCTACATCCTTACAAGATTAAATTGACGGTTAGCAACAACTTGAAAATGATTCGGATTTTCATCGAAAAGTCATCTTCAGCTATGAGGCTCATTTCTGGCAGAATGGCTTCGTCAATAAACATAATATTCGGTATTGGTCAGGCAGCAATCCACACGTACTCCATGTGTGGTTTATGGTCCGGCCCCCATCATTAGGCCGTACTTCTGCCGTGATGATCAAGACCGGCACATTACTGTGAATGGTGAATGATAACCGAATATTTTTGTCCCAAATTGGATGATATGGACTTGGAGCATGTGGTTCCAACAGGACGGCGGCGCCAAAAGCCACACAGCGAATGTCACAATAAATTTATTGGAAACCAAGTTTGGAGAACGTGTTATCTCACGAAATTGTCCAATCAGTTGTCCGCCTCGGTCGTGCGATTTGACGCCACCGTTAGACTATTTCCTGTAGGGCTACGTCAAGTCTATGGTCTATGAAAACAAGCCAGCGACGATTGATGAACTTCGTACGAATATCGAACGTGAAATTGCAGCAGTATCGACCATCGAAAATTGGGTTCTAGACTTCTGCAAGCGTGCCCGTGGTGGCCATGCAAAGGAAATCGAGTTCCATATATAATGGCATCAAACGTATTTTCACAGAAATAAAGAACTTCATTGATATCCAAAACCGTTTTTGTTTTATTTAAAAAAACTTTTGTAGCGCTCTTATTGAAAAACCCTTTATATTAGGTGTGTTTTTTGGCAATGATATCCGTAGTGAAATAAGATTTTACTCGCATTACAAAACTCACCTCACTGCCAACAAAAGTAGAAGTGGGATCCCACTATGGATAGAATTTTGACGTTAGCTAGAGTCTCCAATGTAAATGTTGGTACAATTGATAACTCTTGTGTACCTGAAAGGCATATTCGTAGAGCACGATGTTTTCATGTTTTATATAACCAAACTAAGGTGAAATATAAACGCTACAAAATTTAAAACGCTGTCCATCGAGTGTTCGTTAATTAACGCGACAAAAAAACAGTGTTTTTCATATAGTAAAGGCTTCCTCACTACGAAAAAACACATCGGATAATATTTTTATAAGAAATTTGGTGCGCTTTTTCGTTGAATTTGTGTTTAAAATCTCAGGGTAATTAACTTGTAAAACTTTTTTTACTAAACGCTATTGCAGAGGCAGCGACGTTTTTTACGTTTTTTGCTTTTTACTTTTCGCGATTGTTATGAGATCTCATAAACTTATATCAAATTTATCATTGCTACATGAACGAGAGGGTTTTTCATATTTATAATATAGCGCGTTGGATCCCTCTAATACAGGTACTCTCACCTATCGTTTGTAAATTAACTGTGCCAGGTGTACCTTTAACCGTAGCATAATTACATATATACATACATATTTACAAGATTCTTTTTTTTCAATTTCATTATAAACCGTATTAAATAGATTTAGAGAACGCGTTATTGGTTCATTCTGACCATAATTAGTTCTATGAAGAGGAAGATGAAATAATAAATTTCTGTTTCTTAGAATTCGTTGTGGAACATGAAATGGAATCAATGAAAGCAGTTCATCCTTAAAATCTTTGGAGAAACGCTAAAGGGGAATTACCTTAAGATGTGATGTAATCAATATGAGATATGAAATCAAGAATCAGAAGAAGACTAACATCATATAATTTATATTCAAAATCATTAATAGATGTAGATTTAGATACACTTAAAATCTTCATTTTCATTTCGAATTATGTTTGATATTTGATTCAGTATTGTTAATATATTGAATATACAAAAACTTGTTAAGAAAATCAAATTCTTTTCTTAACTGAAAAAATACTTCACGATCTTATGATAGATTAGTTGCTTTAAAACGCTTAAATGCCTTATTTTTTGCATTCTCCAAATTTTGTATTCTTTTATGTATTAAACCATGGAAGCTTAAAAGACTTTCTCTTAGTTATGATAGAATAGATACATAGATACAGATTTTATTGAATTAAAGTAAAATTTACATTACACACCAAAAATGTTTACAAAAATCATTATAGCATGGCAATTGCCGTCTGCCAGATTGACAACAAAACACAATGAATGTAAAAAGCCCTCAATATAATTACTTTTAAATATTAAAAAAGGTATTTATAATTATAATTTTTTAACTATAAACAGTTCATGATAGATTACAAATAATTTAAAAAACAGTGAATAGAAACACAATCAAAAATTTTCGTTCATTATAGCACTTCTATATCTACATAAGTGCAGTTTTGCAAAATTCGTAAAGATTGACAACATCCATTTCATTCAATAAACTTATTACTTCATCTTCCGATAGAAAGTCTTTTCTGAATACATTCCTTCTGATTTCTCTAAGAATGGGGCATTTTCCCAAGAAGTGGACAATATTCTCTCTTTCTGATAGGTTGCACAATGCACATATTACACTCTAGAGGTAAATCAGGTCTGTGTGGTATGAAATTTAAATCTATTAGTTCACTACGTAGTCTGACCATCATAGAAATCACACGGACATTATTGGAATCCTTAAAAAAGTTGTTCTCTGCAAGGTTATGATTTAATCTTTATTCAGCTCTACATTTCTCATCAACCTTTAAAATGACTTCATACAAGATGTTTTTAGCTGTTGTTAAATCCTCGATGGGTAAATTAAAATTAATTTGACATTCCTCAGCAAGATCTTTCCACTCTCGATACCAACTGTTTTGATCTTGTATGGCTTTTATGGCCACTTTTTTCACGACCCGTGAATCATTCATTTTAAAAACGTTAAGCAAGAAGTCCGCTTGCAACTTCAATGTTTTTATAAACAAAGGAGAGTGACCCGTTTCCAGCATTATTACGTAGTTTGGCGTATTTTTCGGCAAATGAAATATTCTTTTTATAAAGTGCGTTAGGAGTTTTTCAACCGAATTGTACTTTTTACATCCCCATACTTGCGATCCATATAAAAGTATGGTCTCAGCTACTGCTTCCCATACTTTAAACTTGATACTATGTGCTATACACTTATTCATGAAGCATTGTTTCCAGGTCATATTAATAGCAGTTTTCGCCTTAACCAATTTCTCCTTCAAGTGTTTATCCATATTTAAATTATTTGTAACAGTAATGCCAAGGTATTTGTATTCTCGCACACATTCAATATTTTCGCGATTATAGCTCCATTTTTCATTTGATGCATTACGTCCACCACCACTTTTAACAACCATAACCTTGGATTTATCTATATTTACTATTAAATTCCATAGCTGACAATACTTGTAAACCCTGTTAATCATGAGCTGCAGAGTTTCCGGTGATTGCGCAAACATGACTATATCATCTGCGAACAGAAGTGCCTTAATCCGCATCCCTGCGAAATCCACTCCACCCGGCAGGTAGTCTAAAAGGTCATCAATGAATAATGCAAACAAGGTAGGGCTTTATGTACAACCTTGTCTCACTCCCGATGAGGTTTCAAACCAGTCTGAGAGTTCTTCACCTGTTCCTCTATATAGGTGCTCAAGAACGCGACCAAACTTCAATGATATCCCAAGACTATACAGCTTATAGAATAGTGCACCTTTATCGATTGTATCAAAAGCTGCTTTAAAATCGATAAAAAATACATACAGCTTTTTTTTTGTTTCAAGAAATTCTCTGCCAAGCTCCTGAATATAAAAACATTATCTATTGCTGAATATCCTGGTCTAAATCCAGTCTGGAACTCCCTCAGCAAGTATTTGTACATATGTATGTTATGTATGTACGCATAAGTAAGTATATTTTAAACAGAAATTCATTATCTTTGTTTTCAAAACGGTGAATATAACAATTAAAAGAATCTTTTACTTGTCTTTTCTGTTAAGTGTATTAATATTGCTTTATTAAATAATATGTTATATTTTTGTATTTGTACCCTTGGACTTTGAAGTACGTCCATCCTTAAATTTCTCCATTTCTTTAAAGCATCAACAAATTTATTCCGATTAAAATTACGTAATTTTAAATACCTTATTACATTTAGTTTTCTTTCGAAAAAATAAAAAAAAAAAAAAACAATTTAGTTGTTACCCTTAATTGAATGATGATTAAACGCTGTAATATGAAACATATGTACATATGTATGTATGTATGTATGTACATATATAACCAGTTCAGCAAAGATTTGATTTGATTATAGTAATTAAGGCCATGCAAAAATATATAAAGACAAACCGTAGAAACGGAAACGGAATTTTAATAAAACAGAATTCATCGTAAAAAAAGATCGGCATTTAAAAAAAGGAGTTCAAAATTATGTCAATAAATTCTTATTTAAAAAGGTTTAGTCAACCACTTAATTTTGAACCATCCTGTGGGTAACTGTTCAAACGAAAAAAAGGGTTGGAAATTGGAATCAGTTATCCTCGGTCCTTATACGTTTTTGAATAGGCCATTTAATTCGATATGGTGAAGGTATTGTTTGGAAAATTGGTGCCATAAAAATAATACGAACAACATTTGGAAAGCATATTCGCAATAATTCCTAATAAAACTTCAATATATATTTCAATGACCAGTCCTTTATGACTCGTCCATTTGATTAGTTGCAAATTGAACTTCATATTATGGATATGTATTGGTTTAGAGTTAAAGGGCTTTTTGGGTTCATAAAAAGAGCCTGTGAATGGTATCACAAATAAAAATTTTAATTTGTGTAAGCGTTTCGAAATTTCTAGTTAGGATATATTGTAAGTTTTGTATCCTTTTATACATAAATTAAAGCACAGGCCAAATTAAATTGAACACAAGGGGAATCTTAAGAGGAAAAAAAAGAAACTAAATACAGTGCTCGTTTTATTTTGACTGAAGTGGGGTCTTAAATGACAAATAAAAAAGAAACTAAGAAAAACAAACGGGAAAAACATTCATGAAATAATCATACCATTATATTATAAACCAACCAAAACGGGGTATAGAGAGTACTTGATGATAAATTGAGAAAAAATTAAATTATCTAATTAACACATTTCTTGTTATAAAATGAAATGAAGCCCAAATAGCTCTATGAAAATTATTTGCCTGATTTTTCTAATGCACTAAATTAATATAAATTCATTTTTTAACCAGCAGTCCTACAAAATTCGCTGATATTCCTTAGCAGAACCTAATATGGCCAACTACTCTTACGCGCCATTCGAGTGCTAATTCTGGTGATGTATTTTTCTAAGATCCCTACAGCTTTACCTCAACCTCGTTGATTCCTCCTCGACTATTCTCCTCCACGTACTTCTCGGTCTACCAATTCTTCTTACTTCTTGTGTGATTGGATTCCACTGCATTGCCTGGCCGGCATGCAGTCATTACATTTTCGAAGCATGTGTCCACTGTCTAATCCACTGCCACTTGCGTCATTACATTTTTGGTGTGTCCAATCCACTGCCGTTTGCGCCTTCGTATAATAGTGTCAATGATGGGTTCCTGACCTGTACGCTTATACTGCTCTTCGGTAGAGATACGATTAGGCTATCAGAAAAAACGTAAGATATTTGTAGGGCACCTATTGATTAATTATTGTTATTTTCCAAGTGATGCATCCATATATAGCAGAATTGATTCGACGAACGTTTGAGTTAAACAGTCGTAGCTTTGTGTTCAAGCTGTGAAATTTATTTCTTCAAACATTAGACAATATCCAGAACGCAGCCGGGTCATCCACGAGTAGAGATGGTACTTCTAAGTACTGAAAACTCTCTAAGCAAAGAGGTCTACTGGTTGTTGAGCAATGTTCATCAGAGCAGATAACTAAGAGCTCCCAAGGCAGAACATGCCCACGATTGCTGCTTTTCTCTCCACCCTTGTTTGTTGCCATTTGGTGGAGATCCATGATCCTATGAGAAAAAAAGAATGCATCTTTTACGTATTCAAGATGTTTGGGGTAGTTATCTAATCCCTCTCTTTCCTGTCAGAGCTGTCCGCAGTACATCACTAACTACTAACAGGATTGGTGACAGTATGCAGCCCTATCTGACTCCACTATGGACTTCAAATTCCTCTGACAACAACCTCCATGTAAGACGTGATATCACAAGTCGCCTTTATAACAGCAATAAGTTTCTGCGGTATACCCCTCCTCCACAAAGCATGCCAGGTAAACTTCCACAGCAAGTGAATTGGTGATCGATATTCGACGAACAGTTCGATTGCGTTTGCTCAGACAAAACTCAATCTAAGAAATTGCAGGTAATACATACAATTCAAAAACGACGAATTTTGCGATAACTTACTTTTTTGAATATACATTTTAAAAAATTTCAAAGAAGTTTTTATATTCGCAATAACACTCCAACAAAGTTATAAAATCAATTACATTTTATACTTCCTACATCTTATCTTTGTACATTATACATGTACTTAAATATGTATGTTAATAAAGCACATTAATGAGTTAATAAAAAAGCAACCCAAAAAAAATTTCATATTAGAACTTTAGAAAACAGAACAGGGAGAGATAGGAAACTTCGTTGGCATAGGCATATAATTCTTAAAAGTGGTGGTTTCATTTGATATGAGCCTCACTTAAGTCAATCAATACGAAATTTTAATATTTTAGTTTTCGTTTAGTTATGGACAAAGGATTTTGGTGTTTTTTTTTTGGGTGTGCTACAAGAAATGAAATAACGCATAATTCGATGCCAGATCAGAGCGCAAATTCGAGAAGAACTTTTTCATGAAAATAAAAATGACTCATCATTGTTAGATTTGTACATTTCTTTTCGAAAACAAAATTCGAGCGCAATAATTGTCGGAAGTAAGCCCTAATTTTGATTTGAATTATAAAAACGTCAAGATAATTTGGAATGAATCTTTTGTAAGTATTTAATCAATGATTATATTATCTTTATCTTTAAGTTCGGGGGGAATATAAATATAACCCTAGTTCGAGAATACTTATTAATAGTTTGTAGGTATGCATGAAACAACAAGCACTCATTAGGAAATCTCCAAAACTAGTTATTCATTATATGTATACTTTTAAATACAAAATCTTAACATCATTCTATAGCATTAATGGCATTATTTTTTGTCATTTATTTATGAATGTACATATGTATACATACATACGTTTCTGCAGGCTATCCTTTTTGTAACTGAAAGACAGTAATTAAACACCATCGATCGAAAAAAGAGGTAAATAAATAAGTACTACTTTTTATCATTATCGAGGACTAATGGACTCAGCAATAAAACAAGGCACATGTTAGTTCATTGAAAATTGCTACAAAAAATATCATATTATTATTGGACTTAGGTATTCTAACAGTGAGTTGTAGAAGAAGAGGGAGTAATGCGTGGCTGAACAATTCTAGGATTTTGAAATCGATTGCCGAAAATTGACCACATATAGCGTGCAAGAGTTATCTAGAAATTTTGTATACCCTTAAAACGAAAAACACCTAAACGGCAAAACGTGTGTTCCATATAAATTATTAAAAGCTGCCGAAAAAAATAACGGCAGGTAAATACTAAAATCATACGCACAAAAATGTACAACACCATAATGGATTGAGCGAGTATATATGTACTTATGATGGTTAGCACGATATGGTGTGGCTTCTATTGCAAATGTCGAAGGACAATCAAATCAACCCACCATTTCGACCGCATCTAATAGCAGTAATTTCGTATAAAGTTCCTATCTATTTTTTGGTATTTGAATATGCAGTAGGTAGTAGGTACTTATATGCGAGTATACCTACATCCCCATGAATTGGCTGACAAAAATTAGAACACGCACTACTCCTTCATTAAATAATCAAATTGAAACCAAACTATGTATGTAGTGGGCGACACACATTTTCCAATTGAAGGCCTAAAACACACCACCGTATTTTTCTTCTTTTTTTGCTGCGCAGATAATGTATGTATTTCAATTAATTTTTGTATTGTCCTTTAACCTGAAATAATTTTTCTTTCGGGTGGGCTATTACAATTATTCTACAATTAAATATAGATATGTAGGTAATAGTTTTTGTGCACTTACATACAATTTGAAATAAGTACAAGTACGGTTCTATTTTTTTCTGTTAAAGTTTTCCATTAATTATTATCATTTTACGCAATATTTTGATTTAAACACTATAAGAGCAATCCTGGTAGTTCCTGGCTGAAAATTGACTCTTAGCCTCTAATGAGCACAAAATTTCTTCTCCAAACATTTTAACTAGGGCTGTTTTCAGAGTTACATATGTCACTCAAACAAGGATTTTGGAAAAGATGGCATTCAGAGTATTTAAATTCGTTGCAACAACGTCCAAAATGGCAAAGGGTCAAACTTGATCTGAAACCTGGCGATGTAGTCATGCTAAAGGACTCAAACCTTCCACCAGCCAAATGGATACTTGGGCGAGTGAGAGAAGTCCTGCCAGGAAAAGATAACCGAATACGAGTTGCCACCATTACTACGCAAACTGGAGATTACTTTAGACCAATTGTCAAAATCGTACTGCTGATTTTCTGCTGAAAGAACTGCTTCTTTCAGGGCGGGCTGAATGTTTTGTGCTCAACTTAAAGCAAATCGTATTTAAATTCAATTCATTCGATTCTTAAAATTATTAATTTATCATTTTTAACTTCGCTTCGACTAAATATATATTTTCTAAAATGTGCGGCACTTTGCCAAACATAAGTAATTTTCCCTATTATTTTGTTGTCCACTTATTTACTTTAATTGCATTTTGTATTCTAAAGGCTTAAACTTAACTTATTTTTTGCTATTTTTTTTGTTGTCAACATTTGTCATGAACACATCTGTCTCTTTTCCTAAACGACCAGCAAAGAAGAAACAATACTAATACTAATACTAATACTAATACTAATACTAATACTAATACTAATACTAATACTAATACTAATACTAATACTAATACTAATACTAATACTAATACTAATACTAATACTAATACTAATACTAATACTAATACTAATACTAATACTAATACTAATACTAATACTAATACTAATACTAATACTAATACTAATACTAATACTAATACTAATACTAATACTAATACTAATACTAATACTAATACTAATACTAATACTAATACTAATACTAATACTAATACTAATACTAATACTAATACTAATACTAATACTAATACTAATACTAATACTAATACTAATACTAATACTAATACTAATACTAATACTAATACTAATACTAATACTAATACTAATACTAATACTAATACTAATACTAATACTAATACTAATACTAATACTAATACTAATACTAATACTAATACTAATACTAATACTAATACTAATACTAATACTAATACTAATACTAATACTAATACTAATACTAATACTAATACTAATACTAATACTAATACTAATACTAATACTAATACTAATACTAATACTAATACTAATACTAATACTAATACTAATACTAATACTAATACTAATACTAATACTAATACTAATACTAATACTAATACTAATACTAATACTAATACTAATACTAATACTAATACTAATACTAATACTAATACTAATACTAATACTAATACTAATACTAATACTAATACTAATACTAATACTAATACTAATACTAATACTAATACTAATACTAATACTAATACTAATACTAATACTAATACTAATACTAATACTAATACTAATACTAATACTAATACTAATACTAATACTAATACTAATACTAATACTAATACTAATACTAATACTAATACTAATACTAATACTAATACTAATACTAATACTAATACTAATACTAATACTAATACTAATACTAATACTAATACTAATACTAATACTAATACTAATACTAATACTAATACTAATACTAATACTAATACTAATACTAATACTAATACTAATACTAATACTAATACTAATACTAATACTAATACTAATACTAATACTAATACTAATACTAATACTAATACTAATACTAATACTAATACTAATACTAATACTAATACTAATACTAATACTAATACTAATACTAATACTAATACTAATACTAATACTAATACTAATACTAATACTAATACTAATACTAATACTAATACTAATACTAATACTAATACTAATACTAATACTAATACTAATACTAATACTAATACTAATACTAATACTAATACTAATACTAATACTAATACTAATACTAATACTAATACTAATACTAATACTAATACTAATACTAATACTAATACTAATACTAATACTAATACTAATACTAATACTAATACTAATACTAATACTAATACTAATACTAATACTAATACTAATACTAATACTAATACTAATACTAATACTAATACTAATACTAATACTAATACTAATACTAATACTAATACTAATACTAATACTAATACTAATACTAATACTAATACTAATACTAATACTAATACTAATACTAATACTAATACTAATACTAATACTAATACTAATACTAATACTAATACTAATACTAATACTAATACTAATACTAATACTAATACTAATACTAATACTAATACTAATACTAATACTAATACTAATACTAATACTAATACTAATACTAATACTAATACTAATACTAATACTAATACTAATACTAATACTAATACTAATACTAATACTAATACTAATACTAATACTAATACTAATACTAATACTAATACTAATACTAATACTAATACTAATACTAATACTAATACTAATACTAATACTAATACTAATACTAATACTAATACTAATACTAATACTAATACTAATACTAATACTAATACTAATACTAATACTAATACTAATACTAATACTAATACTAATACTAATACTAATACTAATACTAATACTAATACTAATACTAATACTAATACTAATACTAATACTAATACTAATACTAATACTAATACTAATACTAATACTAATACTAATACTAATACTAATACTAATACTAATACTAATACTAATACTAATACTAATACTAATACTAATACTAATACTAATACTAATACTAATACTAATACTAATACTAATACTAATACTAATACTAATACTAATACTAATACTAATACTAATACTAATACTAATACTAATACTAATACTAATACTAATACTAATACTAATACTAATACTAATACTAATACTAATACTAATACTAATACTAATACTAATACTAATACTAATACTAATACTAATACTAATACTAATACTAATACTAATACTAATACTAATACTAATACTAATACTAATACTAATACTAATACTAATACTAATACTAATACTAATACTAATACTAATACTAATACTAATACTAATACTAATACTAATACTAATACTAATACTAATACTAATACTAATACTAATACTAATACTAATACTAATACTAATACTAATACTAATACTAATACTAATACTAATACTAATACTAATACTAATACTAATACTAATACTAATACTAATACTAATACTAATACTAATACTAATACTAATACTAATACTAATACTAATACTAATACTAATACTAATACTAATACTAATACTAATACTAATACTAATACTAATACTAATACTAATACTAATACTAATACTAATACTAATACTAATACTAATACTAATACTAATACTAATACTAATACTAATACTAATACTAATACTAATACTAATACTAATACTAATACTAATACTAATACTAATACTAATACTAATACTAATACTAATACTAATACTAATACTAATACTAATACTAATACTAATACTAATACTAATACTAATACTAATACTAATACTAATACTAATACTAATACTAATACTAATACTAATACTAATACTAATACTAATACTAATACTAATACTAATACTAATACTAATACTAATACTAATACTAATACTAATACTAATACTAATACTAATACTAATACTAATACTAATACTAATACTAATACTAATACTCCAAAGCACATCTATCTTCTATATATATATAAAAGAAAGTCTGTTTTTTGTGTTCGTTCACTAACCAGCCAAACCGGTTAAAGAGGAATTAGAGTAGAAAAAAATATGGAAAATATGTTAAACAAAGAAATTAAATTTTGGTCGCTTATTTTAACAATATGTATTTAGGAATTAGTGCACACCTAAATCAGTAGAGATCGTGGTGTCCTGGTAAGATCTTCGCTCTAGACGTTAGGGGTCCTAAGTTCGATTCCTGTCGCTCTCAACATTTTTTTTTTTAAATAAAAATACATGGCCTGAACCAAAGTTTTTGTAAGGAAACGACAAACAATGAATTATATTTTTTTATACTTTTTTATATTTTTATCCAATTATAGCAACAAAATAGATATTTCAATCACTGTTTTTATTTAGTTCTTACCCGACAATGCAAAAATAAAAGATTGAAGACTCATGCTTTATGTGTGGATATGCAACATCAATTAGAAATTTCTAATACATTTACACGTGCTTGACAAGCATTTGAATTGTGTAGTGTGTATACCTAGCTTTAAATAAAATATGCAAACAAATTGAAGCAATGTACCTGTACATCCATCACTGATCCCCTAGGGTACCTATGTATGTTACTTGGTTCCGGAGCCATTTTAAACTGTTATTTGCCAATTTTCCTGACAATGGATTTTCCAATGGACTTCGAAAAAATTGAAATTGTTTTTACAATAAAAAAATGCCATACAAAAGTATTTTAACCTTATTTTCAATTGTCTTTCCAAATGTGTCCTAATTGTGCCTTTAGATTGATGAAACACGCAAGCGGAAAGTACATTATGTATATTTTACAAGATAATAAATTAACATTATTAGTGAAACCTGCGTTGATTTAATAAAACATCAATACAAACTTAGTTTTTAATCACTATTTAATTCTTTGAAACAACTTTTAAATGCATTCAGAATTTGTAGGAGGTGCAATAGAGTGCCATCGTTTTTCCTATATCTACCTAATTGCATAATACAGATTTTATCTTAAAATCTTGATAGCTTCAAAAAAAATTAGATTCCCTCAGAAAAATTGCTAGTGAACACTTATGAACTTATCTATCTGTTCGAAAGCTCATATACGAATATATGACCATTTTCAATGTCCAGCACGATAAAAGCAGGACTGAAATTAAAATCAACTTGCAATTATGTTATATTCCCTAGCATTCCATTGCAAATTCAACGTGCACAAATAATTATTATACATTTTTGTTCCTGACCACAACACTTTAAGACACGTCCTTGTGCTTTGCAATCGTTAGTAGCCATCTGAATGTATTCGCGATAAAATAATAACCTGGCGTCCTTGCGGTGAGTCATTTCCTCATTCCACTTTTTTAATTTTACAATTGGCATTCACTTCTTTATGGACTGACATGACGTGTGCAAATTCTATTGCATGTCATGTCAAACTTTTGTTTGCTTTTTTATTTTTGCAAAAATGCAACCAGTTTCGTTTCCAATTACATTGAGTAAAATGTAATGCGAATAGTATTATCTGATCAACTGTGGTTAACTCTGCATTATAGACACATTAGGTGAAATATAATGATTGAAAAATGGGACCAATGATTAAATGCACGTTTATGCAAGAAAGGGAAATATACATGTCAGTGAATAAAAATAGAAAAACGGAAAAAAGTGTTACTTTCTACTTTCTTTTAGCGAATACGATCTTTCAAGAATGGGAGCATTTTTAAGCTTTAAAGGATACTTGAAGAAAAAAATATTGCCGTAGAAAACAAACTTCGTCCAATATAACAGCTGTTCACAAAATTTCGTTTGATAAGTGGTCGCTTAATTTTTGATATTCAAGCTATCAACGGAACTGATTTACATATACAAATGTTATGTTATCCAGGGTCCCTTGTCAGTTTTGTTTGTGACGTTAGCTATTATCAAAGAATTAGGCCTATTCTACCACATCTGTTATTCTGCTATGATTTTTTGTTATGAACCATAAAAGATTTCCACCATAAAAATTTTTTTATAATTGGTATCCAGAAGTTCGATCTTTTATAAAATTCTGTTATGAAACTTCGAAAACGAAATCTGTTAGCAAACAGAACTAAAATCTGTTGTCATAATAAGCTGTTATAATTTAATACTCACTGGAACTTGTCAAATGATTGAAATGGATGACCAAAATAAAAGTAACCTGTTACATACACACTACTGGTATCCATACCATGGAATAATTTTTTACGATATATGCATGTTTCAGGCACTTTATGTGCCGATAAGAACCCTACTAAGAGCATTGTACTCAACATGGTACTCCCATAGTCCCTTGTATCTATTCCCTGAAACATATGTACATCGATGTAAACTTCGGTATACCATGGTATGGACACTAGCAGCGTGTCTTGTCCACCCCTTTTTGTTAATTACAAATATACCTAACAATTTTTACAAACTTATTTAGGGCGAAGACAACAACAAATAACTCAGGAGCAGAAGGAAATTTACTGATAATCCATTTTTAATTTACTCTACTTGAAAGTTTTTTATTATAAAAGTCAAACAAATCTGTTTTTTATTTTTTTATAATTTTTAACAGATTTCATAACAGATTTAAGCATACTGAAACCATAAATGGAATTCGTAAAAGATTTTTTGGCATTTCGAAATTTTTGATAGTTCATAAAAGATTTTTTAGCAGATTTTATAACAGATTTGGGCATGCCGAATACCAAAATTATAATTCATAAAAGATTTTTTGACAGCTCAATCTTTTGTATGGAAATTTATAACAGAATAGCAGAATAACAGAATAAAAGATCTCGCCGAATAGACCTGAATATTTGCAAATAGACAGAATCCTTTATGGTTACTTTATGTTTTAACGATAACTTTTCGTTCGGTTTTGACATTAGCTTAAGCTGGGTTAAGACTATTGTAGTTGGCCCTTAAGACTGTATCGCTCTTCTAGCTGCCTGTTGCTTAGCTTATCTTTCTACTCGAATTCAAATCTGAAGACCCGTTTTAGCTGCTATTAAAACACTTTGTCGCCCTGCTTGCTGTTGTCTTCTCAGCTCTGCGTGAGCTAAATATTCTTGATTTCGTGAAACATTGCTGCACGGGCCCCCCCCGTGACGAACTTCTAGATAGATCATATTTACACTTCCAAGGCATTTTATACAAGAACAAAGTTAAAAAGCAGTGGGCAATAACTAAAACAATAAACTGGCACCTAACCTCAAAAATTGAAATAGTTTTAAGTGACAGAACAAAATAACATTAACATAGACAAATTCCAAACAGCTGAAGCAATAGATATCCCCACTGAAATTATCACTAAACTTTGTAGTGATAGACTAAATTATTTTTATTATTTAGCAGACATAATTGTTTGTACAACAATTTGTTAATTAAGTGAGTTCAAAGCCAATAATTTCCAAACCCTAGATAGTGTGTCAACCACGACGAACGGTCAAATAAATATTTTATTGGTTATAGCTTCAGCTATCATTTCTCACTCCGTAAAAAGTATTTTTTTTTTTCTGATATAAAATTATAGAGTTTTAAATAATTGTAAGTCGTATGAAATATTTGTATTTTCATTTGAATTTGGGGTTTCTATACAAATGCCACCAACCAGACGCATAAACTTGAGTCGCAGAACTCGCAAGGCTACAAGTCAAAGATTTATTAGACTAAATCAAACTAACGAGCAACGCGTAGCCCGAAATGCAGCTAAATAAAATAGATCGAATCAATTTTTTGCATTTAATCCAAACCGAAATTATAACGTGTCAATAATTCCAATATTAGCTGTCAGTTTTTAATTTGAATGGTGAAATGTACGTTTGTAGCTCTGAAGTAACGGCGTTTGCAATTGGCAATCCGGAAGCTGAAAAAAGCATTCTGAAAGCGTTCAATTGGGCAAAAGTTACAGTTCTTGATCTGAAAAAGAAGAGATTTCTCTTCTGGATTTGAAATCAGATCCAAAAACAGAATCACTCACACATTCAAAGATTTTAAATGTCACACTTGATAAATGTCATATTTTTTTAATTAACAGATTGTGCGAACTGTGAAGTGATTGCTTAAAATTAAAATTAAAATATAAAAAGTCATTTTTGATCCAAAAGGACCACAAGGTTGTAAAATTGCCCTTATGACATCCGTTTACCCTTGCAGATTCAGGGTCAAATACATATATTAGCTAGCAGGTCCTTATTCCAACGCCGGATACTGACTACAAATTTTTGCAAATTTATTTTATGGGCCATTCAGCAAGACAAGTCAATCAGCGCTATGTACACAAAAATTCGGTGAAAAGACCAATTATGGAAAAATTCCAAATATTTTTCCATCCACACAACGAATTGGTAGTGTAACCACGCACGTTCGAATTGAATATTAGGCAATAGTTAAGACAGGACAACGCCTGTCGGGTCAGCTTTTTGAATCATAAAGTACATAGGAAGGGGTTATTTATCCAACAACACATCGGACAAATGGCTTTGCATGCACATACGCACATATCAACACTTTACTGCACAAATGGCGGTACATTTTAATCTTGCGTTAATTTTGGGACACCGTATATTAATAGTTAAGTAACAGATATTCGATTGAATGTTTTAATTTTCAGTGGCATGCATTGCTGTTTAATAAAAATTATAACATATACTAACATCAATATTTTTGCATTTATGTATACATTTGTTGTTTGAATGATTGATATACAATTGTTTTAATTATTCAGATTTACTTTTTTTCTTCCTCCTTTTTAGTACTTTTAAGTGGGTTTTTATTTATTTCTTTCATTTTACGAATCTGCACTCAAGTATTATTCTTTTGATGGAGACAAGAAAGGACCTTCATTGTTATTATTTAATAACTTCAAAATGTTTTTTTAGATTTCAAATTATATGCTTTAATATTTTTCAAATCGTGTGATTAAAAGTCATGAACAATTTATATTGATTTTTGTCTTATTGAAATATTTTACTTCCGAAAAATTATTATTTATGTACAGTACATATTCGCGTTTATTTTTGTGGGTGAAATTTTATTATGACTTGTTATTATTGTCAGTTTTTGTTTCAAATTTATTTTAAAAACATGTTTTTGTCCCATCATTTCCGTTAAAATATATTACAGGTACAGAACTTAATTTCCTTTTTTTAAATAAAAATGGAAATAAAATGCAAAGAACTTTAGATATCTTTTTAAAATTTCAAAATTTTTGATCGTATTAAAAAAAATAATTCCCAATGTAAAAATTTAAAGAGTAAATATCCAGAAAATTAATTTCATCCAGCTTTATGTACATATGTATATGTATGTATGTTTTTATAATATGGGAAAATTTGAAAAATCCTATAGAAATAAATTTGCATACTTTGTTTATTACATTTTCGCAGTGTCCATTTTTTTTTGAGGGAACCAGGAACTACTAATCATTACGGAACATAATTTTAAAAAAGGTATACCGAAACTACCTAACTAAAAAAATGCAAATTGTAGCCTATAGATATTTTCTTTACGTAACCCTTTTTCCCACGATATGCACATCGAAGAAATCCTTGAAATTCAAGATAATCAAAGACTTTCACCCGCCCGGTTAAGAAGATGACATGAGATTTGCATAATTTTTTGTAAATTGCAATGATAATGGGACACACACATAATTCTTACCAAATTGCATTCTTATGCCAGATTGCTCACATCAAAGCAAAATCCTGTGAGTATAAGAAAATGGGAAGGACACTAATGTCCCAAGCAGGTAAGCAACTGCAAACTAATTTGAATATTTAACAAACAAAAATCGGATATTCTCTTCCACCAGTGAAAGTGGTATCCTCTATCCCAGGAGACTTTTACTAGATCACCAGAAATGCAGTTTTTTTTTTGAGTTATTCTTTTGATACTCCCAGGGTTAAATTTGCATATTAATTTGTTTTCTAAATTGTTGACGGTAAAGAAACTCTAAGATATTTTTGCCCATTGATAGAAAATTTAAATTAAGTGCGAATTCAATATTCGGAAGTTGAAAATATTTTTCCCAAGGGATGATTGCCCGCACTTAGTATTGGGGTAGTATTTAAAACGAGTAGGTACAGTAAATCAAAGAATGAAATAATGAATTCAAATAATTATTTTCGGGTAAAATTTTTAAATAATAAATATTGTTAATAATTGTTTTATAATAATTGCTCGACTTAAGTTGACGTAAATTATACTTGCTAAAACGTCTTTTATGTACATGTATGATGTATCTACATATGTAGGTATACATATGTATGACGTATTTATAGGTATGTATAATATTTAAAGCAATTTTTAAGTCTAAGAAAACTGTGGGCTTGTCAGAAATGCATCTATAGCATTTAGAAGAAAGGGGCCAACTTTTTCAAATATGTACTTATGTATGTGTATATGTATATGTAATTTCTGGAAATACAGCGAGAGCAATTAAAATTTCATTGCAACTGAAGTTGCTTTGGATTAATAGATTCTAATAATGTATAAATAAATAATTATGACCATTCATCATAAGAAAAAGTACGAGTAATTAAATAATCATGATTTTTAGAACATTTGATATGACAAACAATGAAAACTATATAACATCCCATGTAAAGTTAAATTAAAGTGTTATTACCTACATTATTCATTAAACTTCATATTGTTCAATTATTCTAAGAAACCCCTCTGTTTTCTACCGAATCGCATATAATATGTAAAACTATTAAATATTGCCAGCTTAGGAAGATTATAACATAAATAAATAAGGACTATAAGTAAAGGTTTTTTTTTTCTTTTAAGTGAAAAGAAAAAGTTTAATTAACACATTTCTGTAGTATATCTATATTACTAACATTTATTCTTTAAATGTGGCTCCACCTCTGTAAGCTGAGTTTGTTTAAAAATACACCATTGTTATCGGCAACCCCTTTTTACAAAAATCGCACTATTGGTCCTCTGGATGTTTGAACTATTGGCGATTATTTTTGCAATGTACATATCAGTTTCAGCGAATCCTGATGCTTGCTTACTGGAAAAATATTCTTATATATTTCCAACCCTCCTTAAATTACTTCCTTTGATACCATCTTCTTCTATATTGTGCCACTATGTTGCACGATAACTTGTATTTTTAGTCCTGGTGAAAGGAAGAATTCATCTGATGCAATTTATGTCCTGAAAATTAAATAAATACAAACAGGATTTTGTTTAACAGAGGGAAGGTAAGCAAAAATAAGTAAATATATAGGTTCACATACTCGTAGTTACATATTATATAATCCATACTTTTTATACATACCTCTGGGTGACAAAAAAGGATACATTTAAAAATTTCACCCTATGATGGTTTGGTATTTTTTTTTAATTTTGATATTTGGTAGATAATGCAAAAACTACCCCATGAGAGTGAGATATTTCCACCCAGATCGGTTGGGTGTGAAATCAATTCCGATTTTTTTAAACCTGTGTACAGTGCAGTCTTTAAAGAGGGTTAGTGAAATTTGAGGGGTGACTTGGGTTTATATACTGGAACACAAACTTTAATATTTTAGGTATTTACATATATGTGATTATATACATACATGTATGTACCTATAAGAACAAAAAATTTTGATGAATAATTTAGTTTTATGCAAATTTTGCAAGCATCAAGGACATTTTTTTTTTGTTCAAAAACTGGGAGTAGTGGTTTTTGAATATCTTTTTCAGATCATACACATACATACATTTTATGAAAAAAGCAACAAAAAAATGTACTTCTAATATTTTACCTATATCATTTAGCAGTGATTACGTGATGTACATAAGTCTTGATTTGGATACTAATTAACTGGGTTCAACTTTCAAGATAACTTTAACTTTTTACTGAAAATTTGTATTAAGAAATAAATGTATACTTTATTTAATTTTGTTTTGGTGAAATTAACTTAGCTATAAAAAAATATAAGAGTTCTTTAGAATTGTTCTGTTTGTCAAACTGTGTGAGTTTTTGAAATGATAGATTTTGTTAAAGACAGCTTTGAGCAAAATGCACAAAGTATTTCAGTATACAAGATTAATACCTAACATTGATTTCTTCGTGACTCATTTGAAAGAACAGTTTTTAAATATTTTTTTAAACATTACATTACATTACCATTCTATGTGAAGGACATTTGTCGATCTCTGAGTACTACGACAAGATAGAAAAACATCTCACGTTTATCACCAATAAAATTTCAATGGAATATTCAGGCAACAATGTGCTAATTAACTCATTAGCATCAAAATGCAGAGCAGATGCATTGCGAGTATTTATTTCAGGCCTTAACAAGCCTATTTGCAATATTTTATTTTCTTCTGGTTGTGAAGATCTGCCATCTGCATTAGCGAAGGCACAAGAACTTGAGGCTAAACAACACAGGTACGAATTTGCAAGAGAATTTGATAAAAATGTATCATATGCTAGTACAAGTGCTTTTCCAAGAAGTAATCCCCACTATAAACGTGTTGTTCAAGGAAAAACCTCAAGCCCCCCAAGCCCAAGTTTCTTCGACTGATAACCAGCAGAAGCAAAACCATCAATCAAGATGCATACCATCATATGAGCGTTGACAACTCATCAATATACAGACGCAGTAAAAAGTCACAAGTTCGACCAGCAGCGGTGCCAGAGGGTAGTCACAAACAATCTACCAGGCAACAGCCGCAAACCTTTGAGAACAGGGCACCGAATCGAATCCGACAAGGCACCACTATCGAAAGCCCAGAGAACTAATTTTCTAGACGAATACGAAGACGATTATGAAAACCTCGTTGAGGAACATGAATATGAAGATCAGGTTCATTTTTTAGAATAAAGTCGGCTTTACCATTTGTTGAAAAAATCCTAGTAGACACTGGTACAGCCAAAAACTATATCAAACAAATTCCTCAATTAAAAGTAGTTCCAAATAGTAAACATTTTAAGGTTAAGTCAGTTCACGGTGAAAATAAAGTAACTCGCGAATGTAAAATATAATTTTGTGGTATAATAACAGAGTTTTTTATCCTCCCCCAATTAGAAACCTTCGATGATGATGATTTTCTCGCGCAAATAAAAGCACAAATTGATACAAAACGTTCTTTGTTAATTTACGAAAATGAGGAGATGGAAATCAAATTTTCGGAATGCGAACAGGTTAATAATTTAGATATCGATATGAAAACAATTCCTAACAACGTCAAAAGTGAATTTCAGGAATTAATCGAAGATTTTTCAGAAGTGTTCACCCAACCGGATGAGAGATTACCTTTTAATACAAAAATAATAGCAACCATTAGAACAATAGACTCAGAACCAATATATTTAAAACCAAGACCATATACAATATGGGAGAAATTCCTTTTGTAAAGAAGGAAATTAAAAGACTGCTGAGTGATGGAATAATTCGGCCTTCACATTCCTCGTATAACACTCCCATATTGGTAGTAGGGAAAAAAGGCATTAACGAAGACGGTACTCCCAAATCCAGGTTAGTGTTGTACTATAGAAAGTTAAATGAACGCACTATACCAGATTGGTATCCTATTCCAGAAAGTTCAGTAATTCTTTCAAATTTAGGACAAGCTAGATTCTATACAACAATAGATCTAAAATCCGGCTTCCAACAAATTCACCTTGAAGAAAAGGACCGGGAAAAAACTGCTTTCTACATTAATAATGGAAAATGCGAGTTCTGCAGATTACCTTTCGACTTGAAAAATGCTCCCAGTATTTTTCAGCGAACAATAGACAAATGTTGTCTATAGGCAAATGTTGTCACGTGTATATAGATCATGTTATCATTTTTTTGCAGACAGAAAGAGATCATCTAGAAGACATAAGAAAAATATTTTCTAAGCTTTTCAACGTCAACATGCGAATATCTCCAGAAAAATGAAAATTTTTTAAGCATGAGGTTGAATTTTTAGGATTTATTGTCTCTGGAGACGGCATTAAAACCTGCCTAAATATAGTCAAAGTAATTGTAGACTTCGAATTGCCAAAAACACTTCGTGCACTAAGATCTTTTCTTGGTCTTTCTGGTTATTATCGTCGGTTTGTTAAAGGTTATGCTCAAATAACCAAACCCTTAACAAAATACCCTAAGAGGAGATAACTGAAATATAGGAACGAATAAGTCTAAAAGCATCAAAATTAATCTTAATACTGAGGCTATATGTGCCTTTAATAGAATAAAGAACGTTTTAGCCTCAGAAGATGTTTTACTATCTTATCCCGATTTTCAAAAACCTTTAGATTTGACTACCGATGCTTCATCACAAGCAATAGGTGCCGTTCTGTCTCAAGATGGTAGACCTATCACAATGATATCTCGAACTTTGAGTAAATCTGAAGAAAATTTCGCTACGAACGAACGTGAAATGCTATATAGCAATAGTTTGGGCATTGCAATCTTTGAGAAATTATCTATATGGTGCGGCCGATATTCATATCTATACAGATCACCAACCGCTCACGTTTGCGATCTCTGAAAAAAATCCTAACGCCAAACTGAAGAGATGGAGAGCATTTATTGAGGAATATTCTCCAACCTTTTATTACAAACCTGGTAAAGAAAACAAAGTAGCAGATGCATTATCTCGGCAACATATTAACACGCACTCTACCTCCAGGAAAAATACAAAATGACCTCATGATTGCTTTCCCCAAAGTAAAAATTAAATATGCAACAAAACTTGTTCAAGATGTGTTTAACACAAACGATCAAGAGGAACTTATCATAAACGAGCACAACAGAGCTCATAGAGGACCAAAAGAAAACTTCAAACAAATAATCTCAGAACACTATTTTCCAAATCTTATGAAGCTATGTAACATACGCTTCTAGATGTAAAATTTGTAAAGAAAATAAATATCAGCGTAGAACAGCGCAACATCCGATCGGTGCAACACCAATTCCCACGTATGTAGGAGAGATTTTGCATTTAGATATTTACAATACTGATCAAAAATATTTTATAACATGTATAGACAAATTTTCTAAATTTGCCATTATAAAACATATTCCATCCAGAAATTCTGTTGACATAAGAAACCCATTAATCGAAATAATTTCCCAATTTAGAAATACGAAAATAATAGTAATAGATAATGAAGGTGCTTTTACATCAATTGCAACTCAAGCATTTCTAAAAAACGAATTTAATATTTCTACACATTCTGTACCAGCACTCCACAGTAAAAGCAATGGACAAGTCGAACGATTCCTTTCGACTCTTGTTGAAATAGCTAGGTGTAGTTACAAAGGATAGTTCAACAGATATTGTTGAATTAATGCTACTATCAACCTACAAATATAACAACTCAATACACTCGGTAACAGGTTATAAGCCTTCAGAAATTTTTCACGATATCTCTAAAAAAAAGACAAATGCAATAATCTCAAAATTAAAAATTAAATAAAACAAAGACCTTGAATTCCACAATAAAAATACTACGGTTAAAAATTTCAATCCAGGTGAAATGAAATATGTAAAAACTAAAAAGAGAATTGGAAATAAATTATCCAAACTTTATAATCAAAAAACTATTAAGGCTGATTTAGGCACAGCTGTTGTAATTGAAGGAAGACAAGCGCATAAAAACAACCTAAGATAAAACTTTATTTCTAGATTTATGAAAGTATGGCTAGGCGCCGCAAAAATTTTTGACTATTCCTCAGCGCTATTCATTCCTATTCCTGCAGGAGAAGTTGCTATTTACGAAAACAATTTCTACCTTAAACATACTACAAATTTTTCGGAAATTGATATAATAATGTCAGAAAATAGAAATGTATTAAAGGAAATCAAAATCGAAAGATACAAAGAAATGCTGCTTCAGGATATAAATGAAATTGAACGCTTGTTAACATTACTCAGACCTTCCACGAGGAAGACGCGATCAATAGATTTTTTAGGCTCCGCAATCAAATTTATTGCTGGTACACCTGATCATGCAGATATGGAACTGTTAAAAATCCAAGAAGACGAACTAACTAGGGCTAACAACAGACAGATCAAAATAAACACACAATTCACGGAAAAAATAGATGAGATAACTGACATTATAAATACAATACATATAAACGAAATTATTGAACCTTATCCAGCTATGTCAAATTAAGTGCAGTTATGTCACAAAGAAATAGGATTATAATAAATAATTTAAGCAATAACATTTATTCTCTTATTTTTGCCAAAAATAACATTGTTAATGGATCCGTCCTAATAACATACGATGGTAAAATCAATATCAATGGCAAACAATTTTTCACAGAAAAGTCTATGGAAGTGAATTACCTACCAGCACCAAAACGAACTATTTTAAATGAAGTCGTCTTCAACGAAAAAATTACGTTCCCACGCTTACTCAAGCTGCACATTATCAACAACCAAAAAATAAAATAATTTTCCATTACGCTCCTGACAAGCAAACTTGGATTTCATAACAGAATAAAAGAATAGCAGAATAAAAGATTCAGCAGAATAGGTCTAAATATTTTATTGTAAGTGTTGCCGTAGTTTTTTAATAATTTCATTTCAATTTAAGTCAATTTAAGCCCCTACAAAAACCGTTGTCAAATCGTGGCGCCCTATAGACACCGTAATCTTCCCGCAAAAGATAATCCCATCCTAATTTCAAAAACATTAATCTCTCTGGAAGTCTTCCAGAATACCTTATTATTTATTAGCCAAATTAAATAAGCTTGGCTCTCAAGTTCCATTTTTTTCTGTAGGTACCACATTTAACAGAATAGGTACATATATGTACAAATGATTAATTTGTATGTTATAATAGGTTCTTTGTCAAACCAATTTTGTTTGAAATTAAGACGGTTTTCTGTCGAATTCCTTATGCAAGATACTAGTTTATTGGCACTAACTTCATAGGATTGAATCGATTCATTTATGCTCGCAAAATTTTCATCTTATCTTTTAGAACAATCGTTGCATACATACGTTTAACATCTGTTCGCTTAGGCGTGGTTTCATCTATTCTACATTTCATTATAATAAATTAATCAGTTTAATAATTAAACAAAATACCATTTTCTTCGTTTTGCAAATAAGCTAAAAACATTGTTTTAAGAAAATGCATAATTATGTACTGTACATACATATGTTACAAACAATAAACTTGCTCATCACCAAGACTCGTGTTTTGTGCTCACTTAAATTACGTGAGGCCTATCGTATCGAATTACGAGTATATTGACTATGGTAGCAGCAAGAAATTTGTATTTCTTATTTTGCCGTTTTTCCCACGTACATACATATTAGGTATCTTTAGTACATACCGTTATATCCTGTGTAGGATACATATGTACATGTACATACCTACATGTGTTTAAATTTCTGCTGTATATTTTTTTTTCTCAAAATAGTCATTTGTTATTTAGGTACTCCTTCATTGCATTTATACAACCATTCCTAATTTGAAGAGTAGCAAAAGGTCCTAGTTTAAATTTTAGTCGGAGGAACGATCACGTTTGGTACGTAGAATCAGTGGAATCACTTGCACATGTTCTTCTGACTATTTTTGGAACACAAACGAAATATTTATGTTACGCGAGATGATAGTTGGATATTCGGTTCTAGTTGGTATTGGTATCTTAATAGAACTCTGGAGAAAACAAAAAAATATATATGGTTTTGGATGTTTCAAGGTTAATAATAAAATTTAGGTTACCTAACTTTTTTTTTAAAGTATGATATAGATTAATAGTCACTGTACTATATTCAATATTGATACTTACTTTACTTACCTTTATTCGTATCCTTACTATCACTTAAAAGAATTTCAGATTGCATTCTTTATAAATAAATCTTCTTATATATAAAATTCTCTTGTCACAATGTTTGTTCCCATACTCCTCCGAAACTGCTCGACCGATTCGTATGAAATTTTAAATGCATATTCAGTAGGTCTGAGAATCGGTTACTATCCATTTTTCATACCCCTATCTGGTGAGGGTTCTGCATGTCCACCACTAACATATCTTTTTTGGACAATTTTTTAAATTTGTTTATAATGTGACATTACAAAATTCATGCAACCCTTAATTTTCACCATTCTTTCACCGAACTTTAATTTAATTTTAATTTATTTTCGTGATTTTAAATTTTAACAAAATAATTGACTCGGTAGTTTACGATATACATATGTACTTATATTTATTATTTCTTCGGGGTTGGATTTAAACCTGGAAAACTTTCTCGATCCTAAATTGAAGTCAATGCAATACCATGTATTTGTTTTTTTTTTTTAATAACTATAAGACTAAAGTAAACTTTTTAAAGATAGGATTTTTAGATCTGAAAAATAACAATGGTATGCATAATAAGAGTTTGTAATGTAATCAGCCATTTTAGCGAAGGGCGAGTCTTGATATCTTTTTGATAAGTGATACGAAAAAATGCACGGAAAATAGAAAAAACAACAAAATATTTTTCTATAGCTTGAATTTGTGTAATAAACCGTGGCGAGACGAAGTTCGCCGGTAATAATATAAATTAAATAAACGGTTTTCCAATAAGAGGTTTCATTTTGCGTAAACTACTATTTTAACAGTTTTTATACCTTTTGGCATTTTTAGAGAGTTGTCGCATTTAGAGCACAGAAAATACAAGTCCTTTAGTATCAAACGATTGACTCTAAAAGCTTTATATTAGGAGTCCCTTCCTTATTTACTTGTGTTTATATAACAAACCATTTTAAAAAATCCATCTATCTACTATCTATTGGTATGGTTGAATTATGTATGGAACAAAATATCGGCCACATGGCCGCCGCGACCTCGGCCGCACATTTTCATCCGATGGTCCAAATTTTCGTTTACGCTGAGGCATTCTTTCAAATAAAACCAAAGAAAGCAGTTCAACGGTGTCAAATCACATGATCTTGGCGGCCAATTGACATCGCCACCACGACACGTGACGTTAGCTGTGTGGCAAGTGTATAACCACATCCATAGCTTCCAATTCGAGCCATAAAAAGTTAACAGTAACTGCCTGACTGGCCTCATTTTGGAAAAAATTCGGCCGATGATGCCACCAGCCCATATAACGCACCAAACAGTCAATCTTTGTGGGTGCATTGGTTTTTCGACAATCACTCTTGGATTACCATTCGTCCAAATGCGGCAATTCTGCTTATTGACGAATCAACTGAGGTGAAAATGTGCCTCATCACTGAAGATGTATTTTTTCGTAAATTGCACGATATGCATTTTGTTTTGAACTCCCATTTTCAAAATAAGCCTGAATAAATTTAATGCGTTGCTCGATTATATATCTTTCCATGGTTCAAATTGAGATCGTCTGAAATTAAGAAATGTCAAATGAAATACAGAAAAGAAACTTGACGTTTAGGTGTGGCTTACATTCAACATTGGCCCCTAAAATTTAACCCCCCTTTATAATTGGAAGAATACAAAAATTGGTAATTATAGTTTAGATTAAGTATTTACCCATGCATTCTTCAGGAAAATCGTATGAACTACTTTATGGATGCATTTATTTAAAATACTTCCTGTTGAAGTTCAAACCAAATTCCAAATTCACTTATAATTCAGAAATGATCATGAACGCGTCTTAGAAGTAATTTTATACTTTGTCCTTTGCATGCATAACACATTTGTCTCTTTCTGTTATTTAATAAAGTCTTATTTATCTGATGGCTACCCATATTCTCTGTGAGCGTTGCAAGTGTGGAACAGAAAATTTTAATATTCCCTTGCGGAAATAAAAAATAGACCAAACAAATTATTTATTTATAATTCTGTTGTGCCAAACATCGATTATGGATGGTACACTAAAAGGCTCTACTTTAGATTATAGACCACCAAATTTTTACCCCAAAATATTCTTATATCATAGATAATCACTTAATATCACTTGATTTCACAATTTTAGGGTGAGGAAATAAGTTTAAACTATTTTAATTAATTATTAGTTTCTGATTTTCATACAAAACTCATCGAGAACAACCACCATTTCTATTTTTTTTAACAGCTGTGTGCATGTGTTTTCTTTTTCAGTGTTGACAGACAATGGATATTTTAGGGATGTTTTTGTTATTTTCAAAGAATTTTCAGATTTCAGATGGGAAATTGTTGTTTACTTTTGGGAAATTTATTGATCCCCATTTCTCGAGTTTGTTTTTGGTACGAAGCTATGATATTTGTACTTTTTTTCTACTTCGAGGTTGAAAACAACAACAACAATGCGAGAAGTTGTTATTTCTATTAATATTTTGTTAAAAACTAAAAAAACTGTTGACATTGGCGCCTGTCAGGCGACTAAACATACGAAACTGCTTATTTAAAAAAAAAAAACGTTTAAACAGTACTGGCAGTCAAGAAAACGGACCTTGAAATAAACATTTATATATATATATATATATATATGTACATATATATATGTATACATCAATAATACATATGTATATATATACACATTTTTTTGACACAGTATGTGCAATAATAATGCTCTTATCCAATATAAAATTTAAAAAGAATACCGATTTTTGAAATTTTCAAAATTTTTTTAATCGTATTTAGGGGGGTTTCCTCACCCTAATATTTTGAAGCTGTCCTATAGGAATGCCCCCCTACCCATTAAAATTTTTTTTTTTCAAAAGGGGGTGGTCTGTAATCTAAAGTCGCCCCCACTAAAACACCAATTATTCTTGGATTATAATACGGCACGTGGCCTCGCCATAGAGCCCGTAGTCCTCATCTTTAATTCGATCATCCTTTTCTTGAACATTTCCTGCCACACGGTAATACCAAATAAATATTTCAATGTCGAACGCAAACAACTATTCGACTCCACCTTCCAAAAGCCTAAGTAAAAGTATGGAAGTAACCGAGCAACTCAACACGACAGGCCATGTGATATACCCATGCCTGGGAAATCCCGGTGTTGATTTACCAACTAAGGATTCAATAGAATCCATTTTTCTGGGCACTTTAGACTCCAGATATCCATGGTGCCAACTACCCAAGAGACACACAGCGCCGACTCCAGCCAGTCAATCACCTGTCGAGCCGAAGTCACCGAACTCAAACCGATTTGCTCTACTGACAGAGCTAAGCATACAGAATATTACTAAAAGGGAAAGCGATTGCCTCGAAAATCAATCAGCACATCCTTCCACACCGCCGCAGCTGATGTTTCTGACAACGAGGAATCTAACTCAGCCAAATCTCCAATCAACAACTCTGCTGCAACTAACCCTAATATTAAGGACAACCAAAATAATCTGAGTAAGTACTGTCCACCCATAATTTTAAGAATATTGACGTTAAAAAACTTACTGTTGAATTTAAAAATGTTCCAATGAATTCTCGTATAAAATACTGAATAGGGGTCCCTTTTGTAGGCTTTACCTGGATAAAAGTGATGTCCACAGAGAACTTACATATGAGAATCTTTAGGGGTTTAGAGGAGATTAAATTCGTATTCCTTTACGCTTAAAGAGGATAAGACAACCAACGTTGTCTTGAGAGATTTCCCAGCGTCTGAGATCCTTGAGGAACACAAATCTAGATTTTCATACGTGTCCGACGTATCACTGTTTGAGACATTAAACACTAAAGTCAAAACAACTTAAAACTAAATATAATCTTTTTCTCATTCGTTTACTTCCTGGCAACAACGCCAATGAAATTGTTAAAACTAAGAATCTTTTTAACACCAGGGTCTACTGGGAAAAACCCAGGAGCAACAGTTGCCATCTCCAATGTAGAAGATGCCAGCAGTTTGGACATCTTGCAAAAAATTGCGCCGCTTCCTATAAGTGCGTTAAATGCACAAAAAGACATGAACCGGGTGCCTGCCCTAAGAGTCGATCCGCCGGCAGCAAGGCTATGTGTGTGAACTGCGGAGAGGAAGGGTAGGATAAGGATGAGGTAGGAAAAAGAGATAGGAAGATTTTGGAAAGGGGTAGGAATGATTGTTGAGCTCCGGGGGACGCGGCCTGCTTGCGGTGCACGGCGTCAGCTCGTCGGACAGGGGGGGATCTTGCCCCCGAAACTCAACCTCGCCTGCAGACAAAACATAGATCAGGTCTGGTCTCACAAAAGGTGAAAACAACAAAACGGACGGACACCCTTACACACCCAAGGGCACTGCTAATGTTGTCGCAGTTTGGCCTGTACCCACCCATCCTGGGAATGCGGCGACCTTCATTTGGATTCCTCCATTCTGAGATGGGGATAATCGGGTTCAATTTGGTTCGCTCTTGCGAAAAAAAACTCTTTTCTCTCTTTTCACCTAGATGGCGTTATGGGAAGTTTATTACATTTTTTTTTTATTGTAGGTATACATATTTTTTTTATTGTAGATTTACGATAATCTATTCAAAATACAAAAAAAAAAAGAAGCTGGGTGCGACCCACACTGATAACTTCCCATTATACTTAATTTGAAAACTTGGCGTTCCTGATAAATAATTGATTAAATTTTGATGTTGATTACAATTTTATTATCATAAAAAATATCAGAGATATTGAATCTGAAAACAATATTTACCAATTTTTTTAGAAATATTTGTAGTTTTGTATTTAATACATACATATATTATTTTTTTTACAAGCGGCGGCCCCCACACCTCTCTAGGTGTAAATAAATAAACTTTCTTCGTATTTTTTTTTCTTTCACAAGTTACACTTTATAGTTGTTACACTACCTGGCAGCGCTACTGTTGTCGACCAAATGAGAAGTGGGGCAAATTCGCCACCCCATCCGCACTTGCGACGACGCACCTACTCGGATGACGTATTTCCTAACTGGATCGTATCATCCTTTGTATATGAAAACTATAGTACTCTCATGGCTGAGTCTTTTTAGGGTGACCACATGCTTACTGGCGCTAGTGTCGTAAAGTGGAGAGATGCATTTGTCCTTGAGTCAATGACTGAGAGGTGAATATTATTACTATTCCATAAGGAACTAGTGGAGTAAAGGAGATAAATTGTTTCCCTGTAAAAATAACAAAAAACAAAAACCCTCCCTTCGTCTTGGATGCCATAGGACATTCAATTTGTGATGTTTATATGAAATTTTTGTATGCGAACAGAAAAGAAAACCGAAAGGAATGCTTCCGTCGTGGCCGCGCCGCGCCACCGCTGTCGTCGTCGGCGACTTAGCTTAGCAGGCCGACTCCACTAGATATCTGTATCGCCAACTAAATCTCTGACATCTATATCTGTGAAATGTCTTCTCTCTTTGCTGGGCAGTTTATGTCTTGACATTTCATTCATGCAAAAGACTCTGACTTGGAAGTATCTCTGGCAAACGTCAAACAGTAGATACTTCTTCGTCAAGCTTTTTTGAGAATATCGTATTTTGCATTTTTTGTTTATGTTATGCAAAATTAGAAATTAATTTTATGAATAAATTTTGTTTTTTTACCTTTATCTCCTCTGGTTTATTAAAAAAGTTGAGATTTTTTTTTCTTTCGTACTCGAAAAAAAATTGTTTTGGCTACAAACAAAACCTGCCGGCATGAGAATCAAAAAATAATGAGATGAACTGTCAGCTGCACACAAAAACAAAACATCTGTCAAATTCATGTCAGACATCTATATCAAAACAAAACCGCTGACATAGATCGCTGACATCATGTCATAAGATAAGATATCGCGACTCCATTGGAGATTTCATGTCATGATCGGACCGCATGACATAAATTATGTCCTGTGGAGTCGGCCTGTAGCTTCTTAGATCGATTTTTTTGTTTTTTACGAAGTAAGTTTTTTCTTGATAGGAAGTTTGTGCGAGGCGAGGAAGAAAAATGTGTGTATTATGAAGAGTAGGTAGGTATGTATATACATTTGACTTGAAGTTTTGTTATAAGATTCAGGTTGGTTTTCTTTTAACTTTGGAATTGAATTTTTTCAAGTTATCAATTTGTGAATGGAATTTTAAAGATTTCTGAAATGTTTTACTTTTATTTTACTTAATATTTATACCTTATTGAAGGTACATTGCTAGGTATCTAGGTAAGCATTAAATTATTAATGTAGGTAATTAAATTTCGGTTTGTAGTTAAATTGGAAGGTTCAATATTTGTTATTTTAAGGACACATAGCAAAACATACCTATGTAATTTTTTTTAAGGATTTTGTTATTTATTGTCCTGAATTCAAATAATTTTTTTTTTGACTCTATGAAATCTCGAAATACTTGAATGTATGTACCTATCACTGGCGAGGCGTGAATAATTTTAACAGGTAAGTCGGAGAAAAATTGGTCACCAAAATATTAAATTCCAAATGTTTATACCTACTTGAAATAATTTCGTGTAATGTGTATCTGCGTATCCAGCTAAGCTGAATCTTTAAAAGTTCCAACTATTCCAACTCAAGTTCCAAATAAAAATATAATTATATATAATATAGATACCAATATCTTTGTGATTTGTTAAAAATATTCATTGTTTCGGTATATAATTCATTACAATAAATTAGACTAAATGGCTGAAATATAGGCAGTAGACTGTAAACCTACACATAAGAATTACTCTTTTAAATCAAAATTATAATAAATATACATTATATTTCAAATATAAATTTTTAATATTCAATTTTACACCGAACACAAAATCAATTCAAGTGTTGCACTGCGTTCTGCTTGTAATTTGAATTTTTAAATAAGTATAATCCTGTTTGCAACTTGCTGCATTTATTAGGGCCAATTGTTCCACTTTATGAAAGTTGCAGTTGTTTTCTGGACTTACGGCCAAAAAAAAATTAAAGCTAATATTCAAGCTACTGGCAAATGAAGTTACAACCTTAACCTTTGAGATTTAGGATCCACTCCAGTGGATACATTCATTAAATAAGTCGGAAAGAAGCGAGTTATTTTAGAAACATCTATAACGTCAACCTGCGTGATACATGTTGGTTCATCAGCGCAGTGATTGGGAGATGCACAGCCACAGACACACATTTTTTAAATAAGTCGAAGGAAACCGAGTTATTTTTGTTTCTATGAAACCCACCACACCATGACCTCAAGCAACATTGACATGCGCACTGCGCATTGTGCAACACACATGATTCATCAGCTAGACTCTTGAGTCAGGTCAAAAGCATGGGGATATTGGGGATACACACAAATTCACCAAAAAATAAGTCGATGAAAACCGGGTTATTTTGTCCCATAAGAAAGCGTGTATTAAACAGAGAGGTGTCACACGCAGTGAACAGTATATGAAAGAAGAGGAAAGAAAACAGATTTGTTCTATGCAGGGATATGTTTTGTAACCCGACATATTTCGGGTTATTTTGTTGCTGGTATAGTGTTGTATTTGCTTAGGAGCAGGTTGATAAGGAGACGAGATGTTTTGTAACTCGACATTTTTCGTGTTATTTTATTGCTGGTATAGTTTTGTGTTTGTTAAGGAACAAGTTGAAAAGCAAACATGTGTATACATTGTGTATAGAGTAAAAGTGAAAGCAAAGTTGTTAAAGTATTGTTGACAGCGTGTGCAGGTGTGGGAATAAATTATATTCATGTCTCCAGAAGCTTAAGTCGTTAAGGATTTAATTTTCAAAAGGTAAGTCGGAAATAATCGACTTATATGGACGCCTCACCACTGGTACCTATGTATGTAAATACATTTGTATATGCATGATTAAAAAAAAACAAGTTTTAGAGTCAAGTTCTTAATTTTTCATCCAAATAATAAATTGAACCATTTTTGGTTTATACAATAAGGAAATGGGAAAAAATGTCTTAAAACTGGCTGTTAGAACAAAAAATGCCTCAAATAAAATAAATTTATGAGTTTTGCAGTATATGTAAAAGGAAAACTAAATGTAACCTATAACAATGAAAATTTTGGAATGACTTTGAATACATAGTAGCTACATTTTTGACTTCAAGTCGATTAAAAATGCAAACTTGTAAAAATCTAAATTAGTAAAATACTTTTATAAAAATTACTGGATGCATAATCTAGTTTAAATTGCTGTCATAAAGACTATGCATGCCATGAAATGAAGGTACCTGCCTACATACACATCTATGATTTGAAATCAGAATTGAAACGATTTATAAATGTTTTACTCTTGTCCCTAAAATAACAGATGGTACCTATTACCTAACTTACCTACATAAATGTACATACTCGTATGTACCTACCTAACAAGTTTCTTTTCGAAGCTTCAAAAGAATTAAAAATGCAAAATAAGATGATAAGTGAGAAAAACTAGTCTAAAAAGGAACATTTAAAGTTCTTATTTTAATAAGAAAAAAATATACATACCTACCGACCTATGCAGATACATTTAAACAACATTTTTTCATAGAAAGTATTGAAAGGAGAACACATAATATTTAAACCATTTCTGTTTCTAAATATGAACATAATTTCCTTATACTTATCTACCTAGTTCATGATTTTCAATAAGATTATTTTTTAAAGATGAATAAGAATCTGCATTGTTTTGCCTAGCCATGATAACCATTCACATGCCTATTTAGCTTTATTTTGGATTTTCACGAAAATTTAAAACTCTTGCAAACCATTTTTATATTCCTTTACGCTCGGACTTAAAACATTAAATTAATTATATTTCCATCTAAATTTATCCATCTGATCATCAACAACACAAAATTCATCAAAGATCAAACCATACAGGAATACAAATACCTACCCAAAATTGTTTCTTTCACCTGCTTTTGCGTGTCGTCTGGTAAAGACGACTACCGTAAAGCATACTCGACTAAAAATAAAAACATGTAAACAAACCAAAGTCTCCCAAAACAGCAAAACGTCCGTTTTTTTTAGTCTTTCTAACTCTCACAAATATTGTATAGTCTTTCCTTGTCTCACTTCGATTTGAATTCTCGTCAGTTGCAAGTCTCCCATCTGTAAATAATTTCTCGCGCTGATCTCAAAAACTACGTGATCGAATTGAAAATTCTTTTTGCGTTGGATAGTCCATTTGTCGAGCAAAGTTTTAAGCTGTATAAAATTACGCTACGACCGACAGGAGCGAAGAATCAGTGGAAAATGTTGCAAAAGTAAAGAAAATTATTCATCTTAAAGGGCTTCCGTCCCATTGTCAAAATCCGGTTGCAGAGAAAATCCGTATGTTCTTCTGCCATAAGAAAATGAAACTTAAATATCCTTTACTTTAAAATATATATATTTGTTAAACTTAATCTTAATTGCTATAATAATAAATTGAGGCGGACGAAGTCGCGGGGAACATCTAGTTAATAAATAAAAAAAAAAAATAATAATTACAAAGCAAAAGGTCTTTACCATAACCATAACAAGTAATAACATGCATTAAACGTTCATTCATGACGACTAAATACGAATATAAGACAAACAAAGTATTCTAACATTAGAGCACATGCAACTTAACAACTAAGGACGACACAATCTTCCTCGATCGTAAATCCCATTTCGCATCTGAACGCTCTCATCAAATATATTTTTCTCTCCTCTTAGGTTTGTAGAACTGTCATCGACCGATCTCGCCATTTTCATTTAAGCCTAACTCGGCGGCGATGTATTCAACAAGTAGGCAAGTATTTATTTTTATTTTGTGTAACCATTCTTATTTTAGTTGTTTTTATTTATTTTCAGGTTTCATAGTTAACGGCCAGGCGACCGCAACAAAATGTGTTGTTTATTGAGATACATTCTCAATAAGCAAAAAACAAATCTGGATGCCTGGATGTCTGAAGACGATGAACGGTATCATGGATGCCAAGTTGAACAGGTTTTGTTGTTTTTTTATGATGTTGATAAAAGTCTTACTTCTATCAGTCTTAAAAGAAATAAAATATCACAGAACAAGGTATGGTTAAAACTACATATCACAGATGCTTGGTATTAGTGGTTAAAATTGTGATTAATAAGTACTAAAAATTAACATTAAGTAACCTTTAGATCAAATGACATACAGTTAATTATACCTACAATAATGTGAACTTTATTTATTTATTTTCTAGGTACTCATTGAATGAGATCTTCGTCGTTTTTAATTCATTGGTGATCTTCAGCTAAGGGAATCTTAATCAGCCACATGAAGGATATTTACTTAACTTAAATTGTCTTGGCTACCTTACCCAGCTTTAGATTGATTCAACAAAAAGTAACTTGCCAAGCAACTAATAATACCCTGTGAGAGTGGGGAGTAACCCATGCTTTTAAAGCCGGGATGAATAAAGGTATTTATTTGCCTTTTTACACCTACTAGTTTATTTTATTAATATTTATATTCATTTTTCTCTTTCAGAACTAGTGCTATTTAAATTGTAATATAAAACCTGTCAACTTTTAAATATCCAGCTATCTATGTATATAAGTTACTCAAAAGGGATTCTACATTCATACAACCATATTTCATATTAAGTACTAATGGTGAGTGTTTTTTTTTTATGTTTGTTCAAATGATTAAATTGTATTTAGAAAAATAAATTAGATTCAAAAATGATAATTAACTGAACAATATAAAGGTATATACAATAAAATATCACAGTTAGTCAGCTAGTAGTTGTAAATATCACAGATCAAAAAAAAATTATTAACTAAGTTAATATCACAGTAGGTATTTAAAAAGAGTCAAAGTCAGACTTTGATGAAATTAAATATACAAGATTTAAGAATAAAGTAAAGTTGAACTTTGAAGTAAATATCACAGGGTAAAATAAAAAAAATCTTAAAGCTATCAGTCTTGAAGATTAATTAATTTATATAAAAAAAAATATCACAGTTTAGAAGAAATTACTTAATCTATAGCATGGAAAATATCACAGATGGTTAAAGTTAAATCTATGAGTCTTAAGGGAATTATAATTTGAGAATAAATATCACAGATTTCTACATGGTTAAATCTTATTATCACAGTGGTGTATATTAAACTAAAAATAGTTAAAAGTATTGACAGTTTTTTTTACAAAAAATAAAAAAATCTAACAAGAATTGGTAAAAAATGTTTTTGGGTCGAATATCTCAATATTATACAATATACAACTGTTAAAATATGGAATAATTTTTACAAATAATATCGATTTGAAAGTTCTTTGACAAAAAATAGAAACCTAAAACCAAAATTAAGTTAAAAAATGCAAAAGTGTTTCTTGACTTGAAAATGTCGACAGTTTATCCAGGCTGGAGTTATCAAAAATCTTATAATTTATTTGCCGTTTAAAAACCATGTTTGCAGTATGTATATACCTTAAGAAAAAGTGGGAATTAACTCTTTTTTCCATTTTTTACTAGGTATGTATCTAATTTTAGATCTTTTTAAAAATAGCTTGATAACGCAATTCAAAAACTTTTACTATGATTTCTTTATTCTTATCAGTAAGGAAATGGGAAAAAATGTTTTAAAACTGGCTGTTAGAACAAAAAATGCCTCAAATGACATAAATTTATGAGTTTTGCAGTATATGTAAAAGGAAAACTAAATGTAACCTATAACAATGAAAATTTTGGAATGACTTTGAATACATAGTAGCTACATTTTTGACTTCAAGTCGATTAAAAATGCATACTTGTAAAAATCTAAATTAGTAAAATATTTTTATAAAAATTACTGGATGCATAATCCAGTTTAAATTGCTGTCATAAAGACTATGCATGCCATGAAATGAAGGTACCTGCCTACATACACATCTATGATTTGAAATCAGAATTGAAACGATTTATAAATGTTTTACTCTTGTCCTTAAAATAACAGATGGTACCTATTACCTAACTTACCTACATAAATGTACATACTCGTATGTACCTACCTAACAAGTTTCTTTTCGAAGCTTCAAAAGAATTAAAAATGCAAAATAAGATGATAAGTGAGAAAAACTAGTCTAAAAAGGAACATTTAAAGTTCTTATTTTAATAAGAAAAAAATATACATACCTACCGACCTATGCAGATACATTTAAACAACATTTTTTCATAGAAAGTATTAAAAGGAGAACACATAATATTTAAACCATTTCTGTTTCTAAATATGAACATAATTTCCTTATACTTATCTACCTAGTTCATGATTTTCAATAAGATTATTTTTTAAAGATGAATAAGAATCTGCATTGTTTTGCCTAGCCATGATAACCATTCACATGCCTATTTAGCTTTATTTTGGATTTTCACGAAAATTTAAAACTCTTGCAAACCATTTTTATATTCCTTTACGCTCGGACTTAAAACATTAAATTAATTATATTTCCATCTAAATTTATCCATCTGATCATCAACAACACAAAATTCATCAAAGATCAAACCATACAGGAATACGAATACCTACCCAAAATTGTTTCTTTCACCTGCTTTTGCGTGTCGTCTGGTAAAGACGACTACCGTAAAGCATACTCGACTAAAAATAAAAACATGTAAACAAACCAAAGTCTCCCAAAACAGCAAAACGTCCGTTTTTTTTAGTCTTTCTAACTCTCACAAATATTGTATAGTCTTTCCTTGTCTCACTTCGATTTGAATTCTCGTCAGTTGCAAGTCTCCCATCTGTAAATAATTTCTCGCGCTGATCTCAAAAACTACGTGATCGAATTGAAAATTCTTTTTGCGTTGGATAGTCCATTTGTCGAGCAAAGTTTTAAGCTGTATAAAATTACGCTACGACCGACAGGAGCGAAGAATCAGTGGAAAATGTTGCAAAAGTAAAGAAAATTATTCATCTTAAAGGGCTTCCGTCCCATTGTCAAAATCCGGTTGCAGAGAAAATCCGTATGTTCTTCTGCCATAAGAAAATGAAACTTAAATATCCTTTACTTTAAAATATATATATTTGTTAAACTTAATCTTAATTGCTATAATAATAAATTGAGGCGGACGAAGTCGCGGGGAACATCTAGTTAATAAATAAAAAAAAAAAATAATAATTACAAAGCAAAAGGTCTTTACCATAACCATAACAAGTAATAACATGCATTAAACGTTCATTCATGACGACTAAATACGAATATAAGACAAACAAAGTATTCTAACATTAGAGCACATGCAACTTAACAACTAAGGACGACACAATCTTCCTCGATCGTAAATCCCATTTCGCATCTGAACGCTCTCATCAAATATATTTTTCTCTCCTCTTAGGTTTGTAGAACTGTCATCGACCGATCTCGCCATTTTCATTTAAGCCTAACTCGGCGGCGATGTATTCAACAAGTAGGCAAGTATTTATTTTTATTTTGTGTAACCATTCTTATTTTAGTTGTTTTTATTTATTTTCAGGTTTCATAGTTAACGGCCAGGCGACCGCAACAAAATGTGTTGTTTATTGAGATACATTCTCAATAAGCAAAAAACAAATCTGGATGCCTGGATGTCTGAAGACGATGAACGGTATCATGGATGCCAAGTTGAACAGGTTTTGTTGTTTTTTTATGATGTTGATAAAAGTCTTACTTCTATCAGTCTTAAAAGAAATAAAATATCACAGAACAAGGTATGGTTAAAACTACATATCACAGATGCTTGGTATTAGTGGTTAAAATTGTGATTAATAAGTACTAAAAATTAACATTAAGTAACCTTTAGATCAAATGACATACAGTTAATTATACCTACAATAATGTGAACTTTATTTATTTATTTTCTAGGTACTCATTGAATGAGATCTTCGTCGTTTTTAATTCATTGGTGATCTTCAGCTAAGGGAATCTTAATGAGCCACATGAAGGATATTTACTTAACTTAAATTGTCTTGGCTACCTTACCCAGCTTTAGATTGATTCAACAAAAAGTAACTTGCCAAGCAACTAATAATACCCTGTGAGAGTGGGGAGTAACCCATGCTTTTAAAGCCGGGATGAATAAAGGTATTTATTTGCCTTTTTACACCTACTAGTTTATTTTATTAATATTTATATTCATTTTTCTCTTTCAGAACTAGTGCTATTTAAATTGTAATATAAAACCTGTCAACTTTTAAATATCCAGCTATCTATGTATATAAGTTACTCAAAAGGGATTCTACATTCATACAACCATATTTCATATTAAGTACTAATGGTGAGTGTTTTTTTTTTATGTTTGTTCAAATGATTAAATTGTATTTAGAAAAATAAATTAGATTCAAAAATGATAATTAACTGAACAATATAAAGGTATATACAATAAAATATCACAGTTAGTCAGCTAGTAGTTGTAAATATCACAGATCAAAAAAAAATTATTAACTAAGTTAATATCACAGTAGGTATTTAAAAAGAGTCAAAGTCAGACTTTGATGAAATTAAATATACAAGATTTAAGAATAAAGTAAAGTTGAACTTTGAAGTAAATATCACAGGGTAAAATAAAAAAAAATCTTAAAGCTATCAGTCTTGAAGATTAATTAATTTATATAAAAAAAAATATCACAGTTTAGAAGAAATTACTTAATCTATAGCATGGAAAATATCACAGATGGTTAAAGTTAAATCTATGAGTCTTAAGGGAATTATAATTTGAGAATAAATATCACAGATTTCTACATGGTTAAATCTTATTATCACAGTGGTGTATATTAAACTAAAAATAGTTAAAAGTATTGACAGTTTTTTTTACAAAAAATAAAAAAATCTAACAAGAATTGGTAAAAAATGTTTTTGGGTCGAATATCTCAATATTATACAATATACAACTGTTAAAATATGGAATAATTTTTACAAATAATATCGATTTGAAAGTTCTTTGACAAAAAATAGAAACCTAAAACCAAAATTAAGTTAAAAAATGCAAAAGTGTTTCTTGACTTGAAAATGTCGACAGTTTATCCAGGCTGGAGTTATCAAAAATCTTATAATTTATTTGCCGTTTAAAAACCACGTTTGCAGTATGTATATACCTTAAGAAAAAGTGGGAATTAACTCTTTTTTCCATTTTTTACTAGGTATGTATCTAATTTTAGATCTTTTTAAAAATAGCTTGATAACGCAATTCAAAAACTTTTACTATGATTTCTTTATTCTTATCAGTAAGGAAATGGGAAAAAATGTTTTAAAACTGGCTGTTAGAACAAAAAATGCCTCAAATGACATAAATTTATGAGTTTTGCAGTATATGTAAAAGGAAAACTAAATGTAACCTATAACAATGAAAATTTTGGAATGACTTTGAATACATAGTAGCTACATTTTTGACTTCAAGTCGATTAAAAATGCATACTTGTAAAAATCTAAATTAGTAAAATATTTTTATAAAAATTACTGGATGCATAATCCAGTTTAAATTGCTGTCATAAAGACTATGCATGCCATGAAATGAAGGTACCTGCCTACATACACATCTATGATTTGAAATCAGAATTGAAACGATTTATAAATGTTTTACTCTTGTCCTTAAAATAACAGATGGTACCTATTACCTAACTTACCTACATAAATGTACATACTCGTATGTACCTACCTAACAAGTTTCTTTTCGAAGCTTCAAAAGAATTAAAAATGCAAAATAAGATGATAAGTGAGAAAAACTAGTCTAAAAAGGAACATTTAAAGTTCTTATTTTAATAAGAAAAAAATATACATACCTACCGACCTATGCAGATACATTTAAACAACATTTTTTCATAGAAAGTATTAAAAGGAGAACACATAATATTTAAACCATTTCTGTTTCTAAATATGAACATAATTTCCTTATACTTATCTACCTAGTTCATGATTTTCAATAAGATTATTTTTTAAAGATGAATAAGAATCTGCATTGTTTTGCCTAGCCATGATAACCATTCACATGCCTATTTAGCTTTATTTTGGATTTTCACGAAAATTTAAAACTCTTGCAAACCATTTTTATATTCCTTTACGCTCGGACTTAAAACATTAAATTAATTATATTTCCATCTAAATTTATCCATCTGATCATCAACAACACAAAATTCATCAAAGATCAAACCATACAGGAATACGAATACCTACCCAAAATTGTTTCTTTCACCTGCTTTTGCGTGTCGTCTGGTAAAGACGACTACCGTAAAGCATACTCGACTAAAAATAAAAACATGTAAACAAACCAAAGTCTCCCAAAACAGCAAAACGTCCGTTTTTTTTAGTCTTTCTAACTCTCACAAATATTGTATAGTCTTTCCTTGTCTCACTTCGATTTGAATTCTCGTCAGTTGCAAGTCTCCCATCTGTAAATAATTTCTCGCGCTGATCTCAAAAACTACGTGATCGAATTGAAAATTCTTTTTGCGTTGGATAGTCCATTTGTCGAGCAAAGTTTTAAGCTGTATAAAATTACGCTACGACCGACAGGAGCGAAGAATCAGTGGAAAATGTTGCAAAAGTAAAGAAAATTATTCATCTTAAAGGGCTTCCGTCCCATTGTCAAAATCCGGTTGCAGAGAAAATCCGTATGTTCTTCTGCCATAAGAAAATGAAACTTAAATATCCTTTACTTTAAAATATATATATTTGTTAAACTTAATCTTAATTGCTATAATAATAAATTGAGGCGGACGAAGTCGCGGGGAACATCTAGTTAATAAATAAAAAAAAAAAATAATAATTACAAAGCAAAAGGTCTTTACCATAACCATAACAAGTAATAACATGCATTAAACGTTCATTCATGACGACTAAATACGAATATAAGACAAACAAAGTATTCTAACATTAGAGCACATGCAACTTAACAACTAAGGACGACACAATCTTCCTCGATCGTAAATCCCATTTCGCATCTGAACGCTCTCATCAAATATATTTTTCTCTCCTCTTAGGTTTGTAGAACTGTCATCGACCGATCTCGCCATTTTCATTTAAGCCTAACTCGGCGGCGATGTATTCAACAAGTAGGCAAGTATTTATTTTTATTTTGTGTAACCATTCTTATTTTAGTTGTTTTTATTTATTTTCAGGTTTCATAGTTAACGGTCAGGCGACCGCAACAAAATGTGTTGTTTATTGAGATACATTCTCAATAAGCAAAAAACAAATCTGGATGCCTGGATGTCTGAAGACGATGAACGGTATCATGGATGCCAAGTTGAACAGGTTTTGTTGTTTTTTTATGATGTTGATAAAAGTCTTACTTCTATCAGTCTTAAAAGAAATAAAATATCACAGAACAAGGTATGGTTAAAACTACATATCACAGATGCTTGGTATTAGTGGTTAAAATTGTGATTAATAAGTACTAAAAATTAACATTAAGTAACCTTTAGATCAAATGACATACAGTTAATTATACCTACAATAATGTGAACTTTATTTATTTATTTTCTAGGTACTCATTGAATGAGATCTTCGTCGTTTTTAATTCATTGGTGATCTTCAGCTAAGGGAATCTTAATGAGCCACATGAAGGATATTTACTTAACTTAAATTGTCTTGGCTACCTTACCCAGCTTTAGATTGATTCAACAAAAAGTAACTTGCCAAGCAACTAATAATACCCTGTGAGAGTGGGGAGTAACCCATGCTTTTAAAGCCGGGATGAATAAAGGTATTTATTTGCCTTTTTACACCTACTAGTTTATTTTATTAATATTTATATTCATTTTTCTCTTTCAGAACTAGTGCTATTTAAATTGTAATATAAAACCTGTCAACTTTTAAATATCCAGCTATCTATGTATATAAGTTACTCAAAAGGGATTCTACATTCATACAACCATATTTCATATTAAGTACTAATGGTGAGTGTTTTTTTTTTATGTTTGTTCAAATGATTAAATTGTATTTAGAAAAATAAATTAGATTCAAAAATGATAATTAACTGAACAATATAAAGGTATATACAATAAAATATCACAGTTAGTCAGCTAGTAGTTGTAAATATCACAGATCAAAAAAAAATTATTAACTAAGTTAATATCACAGTAGGTATTTAAAAAGAGTCAAAGTCAGACTTTGATGAAATTAAATATACAAGATTTAAGAATAAAGTAAAGTTGAACTTTGAAGTAAATATCACAGGGTAAAATAAAAAAAATCTTAAAGCTATCAGTCTTGAAGATTAATTAATTTATATAAAAAAAAATATCACAGTTTAGAAGAAATTACTTAATCTATAGCATGGAAAATATCACAGATGGTTAAAGTTAAATCTATGAGTCTTAAGGGAATTATAATTTGAGAATAAATATCACAGATTTCTACATGGTTAAATCTTATTATCACAGTGGTGTATATTAAACTAAAAATAGTTAAAAGTATTGACAGTTTTTTTTACAAAAAATAAAAAAATCTAACAAGAATTGGTAAAAAATGTTTTTGGGTCGAATATCTCAATATTATACAATATACAACTGTTAAAATATGGAATAATTTTTACAAATAATATCGATTTGAAAGTTCTTTGACAAAAAATAGAAACCTAAAACCAAAATTAAGTTAAAAAATGCAAAAGTGTTTCTTGACTTGAAAATGTCGACAGTTTATCCAGGCTGGAGTTATCAAAAATCTTATAATTTATTTGCCGTTTAAAAACCATGTTTGCAGTATGTATATACCTTAAGAAAAAGTGGGAATTAACTCTTTTTTCCATTTTTTACTAGGTAAGTATCTAATTTTAGTACTTTTTAAAAATAGCTTGATAACGCAATTCAAAAACTTTTACTATGATTTCTTTATTCTTATCAGTAAGGAAATGGGAAAAAATGTTTTAAAACTGGCTGTTAGAACAAAAAATGCCTCAAATGAAATAAATTTATGAGTTTTGCAGTATATGTAAAAGGAAAACTAAATGTAACCTATAACAATGAAAATTTTGGAATGACTTTGAATACATAGTAGCTACATTTTTGACTTCAAGTCGATTAAAAATGCAAACTTGTAAAAATCTAAATTAGTAAAATATTTTTATAAAAATTACTGGATGCATAATCCAGTTTAAATTGCTGTCATAAAGACTATGCATGCCATGAAATGAAGGTACCTGCCTACATACACATCTATGATTTGAAATCAGAATTGAAACGATTTATAAATGTTTTACTCTTGTCCCTAAAATAACAGATGGTACCTATTACCTAACTTACCTACATAAATGTACATACTCGTATGTACCTACCTAACAAGTTTCTTTTCGAAGCTTCAAAAGAATTAAAAATGCAAAATAAGATGATAAGTGAGAAAAACTAGTCTAAAAAGGAACATTTAAAGTTCTTATTTTAATAAGAAAAAAATATACATACCTACCGACCTATGCAGATACATTTAAACAACATTTTTTCATAGAAAGTATTAAAAGGAGAACACATAATATTTAAACCATTTCTGTTTCTAAATATGAACATAATTTCCTTATACTTATCTACCTAGTTCATGATTTTCAATAAGATTATTTTTTAAAGATGAATAAGAATCTGCATTGTTTTGCCTAGCCATGATAACCATTCACATGCCTATTTAGCTTTATTTTGGATTTTCACGAAAATTTAAAACTCTTGCAAACCTTTTTTATATTCCTTTACGCTCGGACTTAAAACATTAAATTAATTATATTTCCATCTAAATTTATCCATCTGATCATCAACAACACAAAATTCATCAAAGATCAAACCATACAGGAATACGAATACCTACCCAAAATTGTTTCTTTCACCTGCTTTTGTGTGTCGTCTGGTAAAGACGACTACCGTAAAGCATACTCGACTAAAAATAAAAACATGTAAACAAACCAAAGTCTCCCAAAACAGCAAAATGTCCGTTTTTTTAGTCTTTCCTTGTCTCACTTCGATTTGAATTCTCGTCAGTTGCAAGTCTCCCATCTGTAAATAATTTCTCCACAAGAGGTTCAATGAAAACAAACTAGATGCCGCACCATTCGACCTCAGCCATGAGAGTACTATAGTTTTCATATACAAAGATTATTAATAATAAAATAGTTGGAGGCCATACTGGTATTAGTGAGTCTCCACTATAATACGGGTATTTTCTTTAATACTTCCAAGGGTATGTTCCCAAAGTTAAAGCTGAGGGTAAGGAAACCAGAACAACTTATGTCGTTTTCAATTGGCAATCTGGAATCATCGTTTTGAACGCGCTAATCTCAGGAACTACTAGTTCGAATTGAAAAATTCTTTTTGTGTTTGATAGTCCATTTGTCGAGGAAGGCTATAGGCTATATAAAATTACGCTACGAATAATAGGAGCGAAGCATCAGTGAAAAATGTTGCAAAAACGGCGAAAATCTTTTCATCTTTGAGGGCTTCTGTTATTCGTTTCAACGCGCTGATCTCAAAAACTACGTGATCGAAATGAAAATTCTTTTTGCGTTGGATAGTCCATTTGTCGAGCAAAGTTTTAAGCTGTATAAAATTACGCTACGACCGACAGGAGCGAAGAATCAGTGGAAAATGTTGCAAAAGTAAAGAAAATTATTCATCTTAAAGGGCTTCCGTCCCATTGTCAAAATCCGGTTGCAGAGAAAATCCGTATGTTCTTCTGCCATAAGAAAATGAAACTTAAATATCCTTTACTTTAAAATATATATATTTGTTAAACTTAATCTTAATTGCTATAATAATAAATTGAGGCGGACGAAGTCGCGGGGAACAGCTAGTTAATAAATAACAAAAAAAAAATAATTACAAAGCAACAATAAAAGGTCTTTACCATAAACATAACAAGTAATAACATGCATTAAACGTTCATTCATGACGACTAAACACGAATATAAGACAAACAAAGTATTCTAACATTAGAGCACATGCAACTTAACAACTAAGGACGACACAATCTTCCTCGATCGTAAATCCCATTTCGCATCTGAACGCTCTCATCAAATATATTTTTCTCTCCTCTTAGGTTTGTAGAACTGTCATCGGCCGATCTCGCCATTTTCATTTAAGCCTAACTCGGCGGCGATGTATTCAACAAATAGGCAAGTATTTATTTTTATTTTGTGTAACAATTCTTATTTTAGTTGTTTTTATTTCTTTTCAGGTTTCACAGTTAACGGCCAGGCGTCCGCAACAATATATAACATAATTCAGACACTTACTGATGAGCCCTCTTAGGACGGCAGCGTTGATTACTTATGCTCTCTCTGAATTCTAACTACACATCTGACATCGCAATACATCTCTATTCCATCGATTTACAGCCTGGTCACAGGTTTCAAAATTGTGGCTAATTTCTTTACTTCATATTTAAAACAAATCTTTTGATTTTTCGTTCCCTACTAGCTATACTTATAACTGAGAGTTCATGTTGAACTTTTATCGGAAAACTTTGCCTCTAAATACGAACATTTTTATATAATTACCTATGGGTTGACAGTACTTTACTTCGAATTTATAATATTAAGAAATTTCCACTAACCACCTTCTCTTATTTTATTTTAAATGTCTTGCCTAAAAATCAATACATTCGTATTTAAAAATTAAAAAATAATATGTAGTAAGATTTCGTTCAAAATGTTCATGTACTTATTGTTCTTACTGCTATGTTTAATGAGAGAAAGATACAAATCTGTAGACGTAGTATAAGTATGCTCTTTCATTGTTATTTAGTTCGTAATGTTGTATACATATATGTATGTATTTATTCTTATTGTTAATGACAAACCGTCAAAAAAAGGCAATATAAATGCTCATGACCTAGAGCAGTCGAAACAGTTAAGTAAATGACAGCCACGAGGCATTCTTTTAAAATAGATTTTGCAGGCAACACATTATAGCTAAGCATTATAAATAAATAGTATTAGAAATAACTCTGTAAATTTTTAAATAAGACTCAATAAAGAAATCTGAAAACCTACCCAAATTCTCTTACTTACATACATGAATGACACTTTAACGGACCCTACTACAATTGCTAATTTCTTTACTAACCATATTAACCAGTCTTTCTCAGATTTTAAAACCGAGCCTGAGTATTTAAAAAATTCTTCCCAGACCTCTTTATCGTCCATCAATATTCTCCCAGCTATTGTTAATGCTAAAATTGATAAGGCTCAAGACGACTATTCTTCTGGGCCTGACGGTATACCTGCAACTGTCCTCAAAAAATGTGCTCGGGTCCTAGTCCAGCCACTAACCCCTCTCTTTAATTTGTCACTTACTCAGTGTGTCTTTCCCCAATCCTAGAAATGTCATTTATTGTTCCAATCCATAAAAAGGTCAAAAAAATAATGGTGCTTATTATGACATTCGCATGAATAGTCTATTCGTTAGTCTGCTATTACACGATGAATCTAGATGCATGCGACACTTCGAACAACATAAGTGCAAAAGAGAGACAAAATTCGAAAACATGAGACACAAGAAAATCGACCTGTGTCGCACGGGTAAAATTTTCCGTGCGACAATTTGACGTTTGTCTTTGCTCTTGTTCGCTTTTTTACTGTTCTCTTTCATATGTTTTCGTTCTTCGAGAAGGAAACTTCGATGCATCTTAACATTATAAATGTTTTTTACACTAATTTGTATTCCAAAATTCATATTCTTCATCAATAAATAAAAACAAATCAAATATAAATATTTTTTTAATTGATTTCACAGAAAACTGAAATCATTTGAATTTGAAAAGTCTCATAAGCAAACCTACAAGTCAAACAATGAAATATAAATAAAAGAGAACTGTCAAAATAGATTCATGAATCTGGTTTCATCGTGTAATAGCACTTGAGAAACAGAACAGGATAACAAAGAAGAATTCGAAGATGTCGCATGCATCTAGATTCATCGTGTAATAGCAGACTTAGAATGATTCTATTCGTTCGAATGAACTTTCTTAATTTTGAGATTCGATAGAATAACATTCATTTGCGAAAGATAGCATAAAATGAACTTAAAAAGAGATTCATTTTCAGGATCAGCTGTTTGACATTTCCTATGTTTATATTTGAATAAGTATGACCGTTTTACATTTTTTTTTTCTAAACATTTTATAGATGTGGGATGAAGAATCAAGAAAAAAATAAATAATACATTTTTTTATTATAAAGTAAAGTTTAACCATAAATAAATACATATTCATTACATTTTTTGTGTCAACTCGGCAGATTTGAAACTATTCTTAAAAAAAATAAGTTGTTCATGACGCGTTCTAATTTCTTATTTTTTTTCGTATACACTTGGTCACACTAAATATCAAAAACAAAAGAGAAGTGTTTGTGAAATGTCAAAACCAAAAAGTGAAATCTTTGTTTACTTGTAATTGTTTTGTTTATTGTTTAATAATTTAAATTTGTTTGCTAAAAACATAAAATAATTAAATAACAATGAAAATATGGCATTTGTGTTGTTTATAAAAATGAAGATGGTGCTGAAGAAGTTCAGAGTAGAAGGATAGTGGATGCTTCAAACCCATTGCTACCTCCGAGTTTTTCTTCCATTATTTTAATTAATTTTCCCTTTTGTTCGCGGTTTATGCAGTTGGAATGCGACCTTTAAACATAAAACAACATCAAAATTAATAAAAGTAATTTATTTTCTATGAAATAATTCAAAACTTACATGTTTTGTTTCTTACTCTACAGAAAAATTCAAACGAAACAAAAATGACATTTAATTCTATTCTTTCGAATGTCAAAATTGCGCAAATGAATGAACTTTCTATGGATTGGGTGAACTTTCGATTTGTTCGATTAACATTCTAATCGCCGAGTCTCAAAATTAAGTTTCAACGAATTCGAATCACTTTCGAACGAAAGAGAATGTCATAATAAGAACCAATGTGTCCAATTATCGCCCAATAGCCAAGTTATCTTCAATTCCAAAAATGTTCGAGAGTATTATCTATGATACACTAGTCTTTTATTGTAAACCTATTCTGTCAGTTACCCAGCACGGTTTCTTAGCTAGAAGGTCAAGAACAACAAATCTTGTGGAATTTGTATCACATTCGTTATGCACTTTTTCTCCAAAGTGCATGCCATGAAGTTGATGTTATATCTACGGATTTTAGCAAAGTTTTCGATAAAATATCTCACAAAATTATAATTACAAATTAAAAACCTACGGCTTCCCTATTAATTTAATTTCATGGATTGATTCTAATTTAAGCAATCATTTAAACAGAAACTCCTCTGTATGAACTTACTAACACTTCACATAAAGCCTTGGATACGAAAGAAGTAGCCATATCTGCCTTCCTTGACATAAAATGAGCTTTTGATAAAACCTCTCATGAGGCGGTTAACAGAGCTCTTGTCAGGAAGGACGTACCAACCACTTTAAAAAGATGGATAGGCGAAATGTTAAGAACAAGAACGGCTGAGGCACTATCAGGTACAAAATCCCAAAAAATCACCACAACCAGAGGATGTCCACAGGGAGGGGTCTTGTCACCCCTGCTATGGAGTCTGATAGTGGACGAACTGCTGGAAACACTAACTTTCAAGGGAAAAAGATGCATTGGCTTTGCTGATGACATTGTAATCACGGCACTAGGGAAGTTTGAAGGCACACTCTGCGATATACATAACCCAGAGGTGAGACATTTAAATGGTGTCAAACATGTGGGGCTTTCAATAAACAGCATCACTTGCATCGTCATCACTTGATGAAGAAGATGAGGAAGACGACTCCAACAATGTTTCTAACAAATTAGGAACAATTGCTAAGATATTGTCAATATTATTATCCATAGTTTAGTTTTAATTTCAAGCAATCACTTCACAGTTGTTAATTCAAAAATATGACATTTGTCAAGTGTGACATGTAAAATCTTTGAATGAGTGAGTGATTCTGTTTTTGCTTCTGACTTCAAATCCAGAAGAGAAATCTCTTCTTTTTCAGAATTAGAACTGTCACTTTTGCCCAATTGAACGCTTTGAGAATGCTTTTTTCTGATTCCAGATTGCCAATTGAACCACCAATTTAAAGAAGGGAATAAACGACAAAATTTCCAAAAATGACTTTTTGATGCAAATGTCTTCTGTAAGGGTAGACGCATCTGTAAGGCCTAAGAATGACACAAAAATCATTTTCACTATCGAGATATACTTGATTTTATAAAGCATAAGTCTTAAGAAAGGAATAAATCCTGGATTTATTTCCTTCTTAGAACTAATTTGTTTTACTTACATAGGTTTTATCTCTTAATCGGCAGTTTCAAAAACATAAATCAGTATTTCCCAGTTAGGAGTCATTCGTTTTTGCAGTGTGATAGAAACTTCGGGACAGCTAAACGATTAATAAGAAGAAAGGACCGGATTTACACGCCAGCACAATACAGTGAAATGATATGAAGTTCCAAAAAAACAGGCTTCAAGGTGACAAGTATAACATCCGACGATATACTGGACTTTAAAAATTCATGGCCAACCTTTTACAAGAAAACTTGTTAATCTATTGATAAAAACACTATGTACACGATTTCTAAGTATAGGCATTTAATATACTCTTCAGAACATAAAGGATACTTGAAGGCCTCTGAGTACATCGATGGACATTGGACATGTGCAAAATACTTTTTTGCTCCAGAAAAGCACCGTTACCCCAGAAATGCCAACCGAAAAAGCTTATTCGGATAAAATCCCCATAAACCACAAAAAAATAGAAGACGTTCGAAAAATCGTCGAATATATAGAAAAGGATAAGAAGCAGTTCTACCTGAATATATTGACCTGGCCTACTACAGCCACTGAAGCTATGCTGAAGATGAAGACGACTAAAAAATGTCATAAACTCATAACAAATAGTGTTTTTTTAAGTTTGAACACTTTTTTTTAATTAAACAATTTTATTTTCCGTTACATTTCTCTTTTTTTTCAATTTAAAATTTTCAGTTTAAAGAAGGAAATAAATCCAAGCTTTTTAAGAAGGTATATCTGGCTACAAGGAACAGATAGAAACAAAATGTCTTTTGCATATGATCCAAATCATAGTGCTCTTTAAATCATCTATAGGTCAAAAATCCAGGAAATGAAAATTATAGAAGATATTAAGTTTTTTTCGTCTCCTGAAAAATAAGGTCGAATGGATTTATTCCCTTCTTTAAATTGGTGGTTCAATTGAAAACGACATTAGTTTTATTATATTTCTCTTAAGGAAAGTGATTTGTTCATTCTTATTGTTTAGTTATGAATCAAGTAGGTACAACGTTTTAAAATGATTTCAACCAAATATTTACTGAACATTTTACCGAAAATAAAAGTGAACCAAAAACTTGATAAAAAAAAAACCATTCAAGATGGACTCATTCGCAAAAATAATATTCTTAATATCGCACCCTCAGTGCAAAAGAGCTATAAGTCAAAAAATGACTTTTTTGAGTTAATGATGAGGAAATATTTCTATTTTTCTATTTCTTTTGAGGGGCTTGTCATTTTTATAAACACAAATTTACGAAAGAGATAACCATATATAACAATTAACTGTTTCTAAATTTCCAATGAAAAACAGAGCTAATACAAAATATTCAGCTTTTTCCACTTTAAACATCAAATAATTTAATTGCAAGAGAGAGAGATAATTCAAAATAGTCCCATAAACCAGATTGATTTTCTTATATTGAAAAAAAAAAAAAAATCTATGCAAGACAGAGACAAAATTTGAATTGTAGCTGTATTGCATTGGAAAATATATTGAATTCAATATGAGTAATTTTGACTCAGCTCTCTTTTGCACTAAGATTTTGTATTGGTTGTGCGAATTATCTCAAAAATCTAAATTATTTATAATTATTTAAACAAATTAACAAAAATACATATAAAAACAGAAAATATATGTACTTATTTTTACAATAGATTTTTAACTTTATGGAAAACTATACTATTTGGTAAGTTATAACCAAATGTTTATTTTGCAGTTTCTATTTCTCGAACTGACATTTTTCGAGTTAACGCTCTTTTGCACTGAGGGTGCGATATATATAAAGGGTTATACAGTTTCGCCTTATAATCAATAAACCAATTGAAACATACATCCCTGATAGGTGTTTTTATTTCTCGAACTTCAAACTTTTGAGCTGGCATCTTGTAGAGATAAATTAAAACTACCAACATTTATATTCGAGACTCTAGCAAAAGTCTAAATTCTATCCGTAGTGGGATCCTACTTCTACTTTTATTAGCAGTAAGGATGTTGTGTTTGTAATGCGAGTAAACTTCACTACGGATAGCATTGCTAAAAAAACACACCTTATGTTAGGGATAGATTACCAATAAAACATGGTTATAATTGGTTTTTTCCAATAAGCTTTAAAAATACTGAGGGAAAATACGTTTGTATAAATCTCGCAGTTGAAATGATACAAAATACCTACTTCCTCTTGGTCACTTCGAAATTTCCTGAACTGAATTGAACATCAACGATGAACTGCTATCAATTATTATTTATTACGATTGGCTATTAGCTACTACAAAAATCAAAAGTTCAAAAAGTGTTTGGAAATAATTAAATAATTGTTTTAAGTTCGTGCACAAATGTACTTCATTATTATTCTCTGAAAAAGCTCCACCATTTCTAGAGGGATGTCTTTGTGTGCGTATGAATTTAGAATAAATTCGTAATTTTTTAAGTAGAAAAACTGAACAGAATTGTTGATGCTCAAATATACAATGAAGGAAAAACGATATCATCTTCAAAACTGTGTATAATTATATGAAATGATGTTTTTAGATATCTGGTTAAGGCTGGGTGGCCAGCCAAAAAAACGGCTGGAACGTTACAAATATGGCGATAACTTTTACATTTCGAATGCTAATTGATTGAAATTAAAATGAATGCAGTCTACATAAACAGGGCTACCACTCTGCATCATTATAATTTTTAAATACATAATACAGTAATTCTGTGAGTGAAACAAACTACAATTTTGCCATTATTTTCATAGTCGTTTAAAATGCACCATTTATTTCTGGTATAACTAAGATTTTTATTTAATTTTTTTAGTGTTTTCAAAAGCAATTAAGTCAGCCAAAAAAAACGGCTGGAACGTTACAAATATGGCGATAACTTTTACATTTCGAATGCTAATTGATTGAAATTAAAATGAATGCAGTCTACATAAACAGGGCTACCACTCTGCATCATTATAATTTTTAAATACATAATACAGTAATTCTGTGAGTGAAACAAACTACAATTTTGCCATTATTTTCATAGTCGTTTAAAATGCACCATTTATTTCTGGTATAACTAAGATTTTTATTTAATTTTTTTAGTGTTTTCAAAAGCAATTAAGTTAATTAAGGGAGTGACGGATTGACTTTAATTTATTTAATTTTTTTATGGGCAAAAAATTTGTCCAATCTTATGCAAATTTCAATGGGTTTAGCTGTTTGAACAGGTATAACTTCTTTAATCTACAACAAATTTCATTGAAACAAAAAGTATTGTAAAGTAATTTTTATTACGAGTAAATTTTTTTTTAAATAATTCACTTCTTAAGTTTAAAAAAAATAAAAAACTCAAAAAACGTTTTTTTTTCGAGGACTTTTAAATATCCCTCATTCATTATTTAGCCTTTTGAACTATATTTTTTGTCTTTATTTTATTGAATAGATTAATTAATTACCTCGGGAGTGACGGATTGACTTTTTCGAAAAAAAAATTATTAACACTTTAAATGTTCATTGAAAAAGCCCAAATAACAATTAGCTTTCTAGAGAAAATAATGCTTGTGTATATTTTTCTTATTTTTTTATTTTTCTTCAGTATTTTTTCTATTGTTCTCCAATTCAAAAATTCTAATTGTGGTGATAGTTATTTTTAAATAAATTTTTGAAAAAGTGTCTAAATTGGTGTTTTTCCCTTTAAAACTTAATTTTTACACTCACACATAGAAGTTTCAGTTCCCAGTAATTCCACTGCGAAATTAGCGCTTCGGGAGAATGTTTTTCATTTGGAAAAGAAATGTGCCCCGCCCACCCACTCTCAAATATTTTTGTTGTTGGTTTAAAAATTGCTGGTTGTTTATTCTTTTCTGCATAAAGAACAGAAAATGCAATAGAAAAACCGGTTATTGGAATTTGAGGAATATATAAGGACAAACCAGTTTTTTTGGCAATGTGTTGACTAGAGCAAGTGTACGTCCAATTCGCGTGTTGGGAAGTATGCAGAAGGGTCAAAAACAAACATTTTTATTATGGGGGAGGGTTGTCTATCTTGACCCGTTTAGTAGGTATAGGCAATTAAAAAAAAAAATTGAAAAAAAAATATAAAAAAATAACGGTAATTCTTATAATATAGTACTATAACGATTTTGAAAAAATTACTTAAAATACAAAAATAACTCCAACACTTACAATATAATACTATAACGGTTTTGAAATACAGACATCTGTTCTATAATAATAAATTTAAATTATATTATTATCTGTATCAAGTTTTTGAAAAATTCGCATGCAAACTCAAAATTTTAATAAAAAAAAATTTAACAAGTATTTTTATTTAAAATGCTAAATTGACTTTTTATCGTTTATATATTATGTATGTAGCTATCAATTCTGAATCTAACGCAAAACAACCGAATTGTTTTATGTGTAATAGTATTAAGTGTTGCTGTTATTTTTTAATACTTTTTTTTCGTTTAATTATTTTTTTCTAAAAATTTGCCCTTCTTCCAAAGGCCACAGACTTAAGTTTTATACTTCTTCAAAGACATACCACATAAGTAAGTCTTTTAGACTTTTGAATGTTTTTGTTTGAATTTTTTTTGGATCTTCTAATAAACTGTTATTTTCTAAAGTACCTACTAGTTTACAATTTATTTTTGAAAATTATGTATACATATGCATGTACATGATTATTATATAATCAACGCGACTTGTACAATACAAAAGTGACGATTGATGACTATTCAAGGAATAGCAATAACTTGTTTTAAATGAATAAAAAAATTTGCCCTTCTTCCAAAGGCCACAGACTTAAGTTTTATACTTCTTCAACGACATACCAGATAAGTAAGTCTTTTAGACTTTTGAATGTTTTTGTTTGAATTTTTTTTTTGGATCTTCTAATAAACTGTTATTTTCTAAAGTACCTACTAGTTTACAATTTATTTTTGAAAATTATGTATACATATGCATGTACATGATTATTATATAATCAACGCGACTTGTATAATACAAAAGTGACGATTGATGACTTAAGACTGATGACTATTCAAGGAATAGCAATAACTTGTTTTAAATGAATAAATAGCTCACATTTATATTACATATTTATACGAATAATTTGTTTATATAGCTCCAGCTCGCTTTTCGTATACATCAATAAAATTAGATTTCATCGTTCTAGTAGAACAAATAAAACGAATCCATCAGCAGAAAAAACTACATTTTTATTTATTTATTTTACACACAAACACTAACAAATTCAACCAAAACGAAATGCTTAACAAATTTAAATAGTCTATAATTCAATCTTCATTCCATTCGCTTTGTTCTTGAAAGCTTGTAATATATTCAACCTGTGCGATATCTCTAGCTTCTTAGTATCGCTGACCTTACTGTTTTTCAGCTTTGTCAGGCGTAAAGTTTCGTTTGTCACAAATTGCTCTCCCTTTTCACGAATTTGTTTCATAAATGATATGTAAACCTTAGCGCTTGCTTTCTGTTCATCGCCTAACAATTTCTCGAGAATCTCAGGAGACTTTTCAATAAGATCATGTTGTTCATCGGCACTTTTCTGTGGGAATCCCACTACAAAATCATTGAATTCCTTAACACAACCATCTAAGCCAATGTATAGATTTGTATTATGAGTGACAAACTCCTTAAGATTCTCCACCGTCACCTCTGAGTCGGAAGGAAATCTAACATAATCATCCACTGAGCTACCACGAAAAAGGAATATGGCTGGATAGTTCTCAGAATCAACCTTGTATTTTGCCGCCAAATCGCTGTTTTCCTTCTCGCCGTAGTCCTTTACACCAACGAGTCCCAGGAGCAAATCATTAGTCACTTGATGAGCCTCGATCGAAAATTGGCTAAAAGCTTCGTGTTTATCACCGTAAGGAAATGCAATATCAAATTTTACCAAAGCATTGGGAAACTTTGGTATCATCTTGTAGAACGTTATGTGATCGAGTTCGACACAACCAAGACACGATGCAGATACAGGTGTTATATTGTAATTATACAAAATTGCTAATAGAAATATATTATACTTAAGTAGGTACATTATTAGATATTAAACAAAGTTCTCCTTTCTTCACGCAAACAAACTCTGCCCAAATACAAGTGGTAACGACAAATGACAGGCCGGCAGAAAATACTTGTTTTGTAGAGAAAATTATGGAAAAAGTTTTTTTTAAAGAACCTGTTTTGTCATACACAAATGTTTGAAAGTATAAGAGGAAAGGAGAACATTGGAAATTCATTTAGCAGTGCTTGCTTTGGGTTTGTAGTTTTTGTATTTTGTCTATCCGCTTTGTGTATTCATTTTGAGTTGAATGACTTACTCGTACTCGTACCACCAATCTGTATTCCGTTGAGTAAACAGAGCTATTAACAAAGCCACGTTTAACCTGAAGGCAGATTGGATGAGCTCACAAATGAATTCGTAAATGCATGGGAAGATGGCAAGAATATAGAATAAAGAAAATAGAAATATTGCAATTTGAAGCAGATAAATGTAAGGCTTTGTTACATCGCCGCGTGTATCGCGGTTTTGGGTTTAAATTGTTTTGTATGTGCCTGGTAATTCACGAAAAAGAACGGATGATTTTTAGAAAGAAGGAAAGAGATGGAAAAAAAGGCCAAGGTTCGAATTTTTCCTCATTTTTAGATATGAGTTTTGCGTTAAAATTCATGTTTCTTTCTCAAAACGTTCTCCTTTTGACAGACATTTTCATTTCTATTTGCCGGCGAAGTAGAATGTATGCAACAAATTTGCTTTTGTTTTGCTCGTGCTGTTTTAATTTCTTTTTTTGTTTTAATTCGGTAGAAAAACAAAACAATTATTTTAAGGCAATGGCTAGTTGGACTCGAGTTCAAACGCTTAAATTAATAGAAGTGTTACAAGACTATCCAAATGTATTTCAAATTTGTCACGCTGACTATAAAAACCGGGTTAAAAAGTCACAAAGCTTAAACGAAATCGCGGAGAAAACAAAATGTTGTCGGCCGGAGACGTCTGTGAAAGATGTTATTCTTAAGCTTAGAACGCTTAAATCACAATATTTAAAAGAAAAAAATATAACATTATCCGTTCCAAAAGAAGTGGTGCTGGTGCGAATGAGGTGTATGTGCCTATATGTATTGTGGTGCTACGACAGGCTCAATTTCTGGGATGACACCGTTGATGAGGTTGTTGGAGAGTCAAATATTTCATTTTTATCCGTAAGTCAAATTAGAATTGAAAATTAAATAAATATTTTATCTTAATACATACATGAACATTTATGTTTGTAGGAGCATTTGGATCCCACATCATCGGAAATCATTGCTGAGCCAGAGGTACACAGCTTACCAAACACACACAGTTCCTTACATACAACAGTTCCGGTAGGTCAAGAGTACCTATATGTATTTATTTCCCGAATGAGTCTATAAACTATTTTTTTTTCAATAGAAACGGAAAGGCAGTGTATCAAACCTGGAACTCAAAGCGCTACAGGCGCTTTCAGCGGCTGATAAAATTGCTAATGCAGTAACAAATAAACCATTTTCAGTTCTTCGACATTTCTTAGGCAATTTAGAAGAGGAAATAATAGTGGTAAAGGATGAAGATCTGATGCGGGAGATGAAGTGGAAGATATATGACATCGTTAAAGAATTCCAAGTCAAACAACGTAATGTTGGCGTACCACCGTCAAGGGGTTCAACTCCATCAGGATTTACCAATTATTCTAGAGTAAGGTTGTTGTTTTATTTTTCTTAATCAAATTTGTAAGTAAATTAATTGGCGAATAAAGCTTTAAATAATAATAATAATAAGGTTGTTGTCTGAAGTCACCGATCGATGAAGAAAATTCCAATTCTACAAGTTCATCAAACAGAAACATAATTGAAAGTGCCATGGAATATGTTTTTGAAGAAGAAGATTTTTTATAAATAATTAATAGTCTTTTTTGTGTTTTGTTTTTTAGTTTTGTTAATTTTTATTTTTGTTTTTATTTAGTTTTAAAAAAATGAAGTCTATGCAATATTATTTTATTAATAAATGAATGAAATAGTTTAATAACAATATCTTAATACTTTTATTGAAAACTTATATACATATAAAGATCCTGCCATGGAAGTTGGCCTTCTTCGGTAAAGTATTTCGCAAATTCGTCTCTTATGTCCGAAGCAACTTGCGTAGGCCTCCTCTGGTCACTTATTTCGTTATCTTCCGTAGGTGTGTATCCACTTGGTGGATATCTGTTCGCCAACATTCCAAAGCTATGCTCAATGCATTGTCTCGCATGGCTAAGTCGAAAATTAAAAGTTTTTTTTTTTGTTTTTCCGTTGATGTATATGGATACGGCTTTAAAATATGCTTTTGCAAAGGAAAAGCGTCGTCTCCAATTATACTATATGGCAATTTTCTTTCTCGGCCGATAACTGCATCTGGTGGAAAATATCTGCTCGGGTTGCTCAAAATAGTGCGAAGATCACTTCGGTTGAGGACTCCTCCATCACTTACCCTTCCATTACAACCTACGTCAATAAATGTGAATTTATATCTCGCATCACACATCTCTAAAACCAATGTGCTTGCCGTCCATGGCACCTAAACACAATGGGAAACTCCATCGACGTGAATACTCTTCAGCCACATCCTCCCACTCCATAAAGCTTCTCGGAAACTAAAAGCAAAAATGCATAAATTCAAAGTAAAATCATCGTAATCGCAAAACAAACTTTTAAATATCTTCCTTTTAAAGATGAATAAATGGCAGAGCAACATCTGGGTATAAATTTACTAATGAATGAGTGCGATAGCCGGGTTTGAAAGTCCAAGCTCCTGTAAGATTCCCCAGTAGCAAGAAAACGTAGTAACATAGCCAAACTTTCTCGAGGATCAATCGGATCTCTCATTTGAGTCGTCTCTTTGAGAATCAAGGGTTGCACAAGTTTTAAAATTTCATTGAAACATTGTTCGTCCATTCTTAAATAACGACGATAACTATCTTTGTCATTCAGACGAAGTTCATCAAACAAAAACTTAAATGAGCTATTTTCAATCCTTTTCAGTCTCCATGTCTTAACCCATTCTCTTTTTTTAGAATTTGATGTTTCTTGCTTTTCTTTTGCAGCCGCATAAAATGACAAAGCAGCTGCAACACACGTCATATATCCTGCTGCTGCCAACAAATCTTCCTCCATTATTTATGTTTTACTTAAAAAATTATCACCACACCGTAATCCAAATAAGCTCTAGCAAACAAAAACAATAAATAATAACTTTTCATTCGAAAAGAAAGTACCTGCGGCTGTGTATCCAACCAAATTTGTTTGTGTTTTAATTTCCGACTGTTCCTCTATTGTCAAATTTTCTTGCATGCCCACTTAATTTTTTTTTTCTGTGCGTATCCACAAAAGTAATTCTTTTTTGCGCTCGTGTAACCAGGCACTATTTGAATTACTTGGTTTCTTTAGTTTAGTATTCATACATATATGTAATATATATATAGTATGTATGTATTTAAACTTTCAAAATTTGAACAATACCGTCAAATCTCCTACAGATCACATTTTTGGTATTTAAATGACAAAATTATAAAAAAAACTGTCAATTTTTATCATAAATGTATTCTTTTTTATGCTTTTGAATGCATGAAATGAATATGTATGTATGTAAATTGCGACTACTTCTTCAAAACCACAAATTAATTACTAATTTTAAAGTAAAGCTAGTATTAGACGGACCGTCAAAGTTCACATAGTCATTGTATTAAATCATTGTTGTTGACTATCACACGAATGACACTCTTCGGATAATGGTGTCCTAAAATGAGCTGACACTTATGTATATGTTTCAACGTGATATTTTATTATCACAGTCAATGTATTGACTCGCATAACATTGACAATAACACGATTTGAAAAAATAATGTGTATTTGAGTCAACGTGTGTCATATGTACATTCTCGTATTATGAAATTAATTTTTCAGAATTCGGAAAAATAAGAGAGATGCTAATACACATTAACATATATATGTATGTATCTGTGAGCCTCGCTGGCGACAACGATGCGACGGCGGCGCGGCGGGCGCGGTGTTTAGGTCGGGTAGGCGGTGTACGAAGTAAGGCTGTTTTAAGAATAAGAAAAATATATTTCAGTGAAAAGGAAACAAACAAATTTTTTAACTCATTTTATTTTTTATCAAAGATAGTCACACTTTTCGTTATGGTCAGTTGGTAACAATTTTTGACATGACAGATATTTCCGACCATACGATGGGCCCAAGGTTACACAATTCTTCTTTATCCTTTCATATTTTTTTCTTGTTTCTTTCTTTGCTTTTTTGTTGCTGCCAGTCTCTCCTTTTTCACCCATGGTATTGATAATAATAATTTAGAAAGGAAGGTTATTTTAAGCTCAAAATTGGACAAGCAAAAAGAATAAAACTTACCTAAATCTATAAAATTCAATATTTTTAAAATTAATTATTTATCTGTCAACTACACAAATAAAAAATTTCAATGACGCGTTGACCCGGTATGAAATTCTGCACTGTCAACGTTAGGACACAGTCATTGCTATGACCCACCCTCCCAAAAAAAATTGACTGAGATATTACACGGTCACAAAAAAGAGTCAACGCGTTGACTCAAAGATGTGTGTCAAAGCGAGCGTCAATGTACTCGTCAACGCGTTGACTGTGTTTTTCGTTGACAATTACACGACGTGACACCCTTGGGGCAAACATTGACGTCATTTTGACGTCAGAGAGTCAACGCGTTAACCCATTACGTTGACCGTGTAATACTAGCTTAAATATAATAATTATAAATTTATATTCTAGAATTTTACCTTCCTTTACTTAAGTTACTGATAATTTATACCTAATATAATCTAAGGTCCTGGTTAGTAACCAACTTAGCTTTCAAAGTTTCATAAGAGATAATAGTAATAGATCACACTTCTATTTAAAGGACTATTCATATGAGAGCGACCAGCGACCAACTACCGACGAATGAACGAACATTCTTCCATTTTGACATTTTTTTCACATGTACTTTTCTTATTCGTCACGAATGGTGTTTACTTATACTAAAAACTGAGATTTAGATAGATTTGTCATAAATCTCCTCTAAATCTTAAAAATTTACCATACATATATAAATCTCCTCGAATGAAGATTTAAAACAGATCTCCTCGAAATCTAGTTGGAAACCATTCGCTGAATGCTTTCAGTGAACTAGAACACCTATTTGTATGCAATGAACTCCTAATTATAAGCAAGGATAAATCTCCCCAAATGAAAATTTAGAATAAATCTCCATAATACGCTGAATGCTTTCAGTGAACTAAACGCCTATTTGTCTGCAACGAACACCTTATTGTATGCAACGAATTAAAATTTCATTTTGTTTGTTATAATTACTATAGTCTGTCCTTTAAAAATTGTAAGTACAGGCCTTATGGGAGAGTTTCTCCTGTATCAGTGCGCGCCCTATATTCGTTCTACACTGAATTGAAAAAAATCGAAACAAAAAGTTTATTACCCGCCTATGAATTCCTCATTTAATTCGACGTAACCACCACACATCTGAGTCGAGTGTGGAATGAGTATACCTATAGTCTATTGCATTTCAACCCTCATGTTATACTTATGATAAGCAGTGTTGCCTTTTAATGTAGGTAACTTGTGTCTTCGTTCTTCCTTTGGTTTCTGTTCACGAGCTTTTGTTTTTAGGGCTTTTAAAAAAATACTCAACGGGAAAGTGTTTACTTGGCGTTTGTTTGAATATTTTGCATTGCAATGTGCGGGAAATCCGTTTAAATGCAGTTATAAAAATATAAGCTCTTTTCTGCAGAGAAAATGATTATTTTCGTAGTTTTTCGTTCAGTGCGGTCGGTTTATTGATACTTCGTATATTTTTGTGATATTATTTTATGTTATGTTTGTTAATTTTATTTTTAAGGCGTTTAAGGACTATTCACATGCGAGCGACCAACGACCAACGAATAAAAAAACAAATGGGGTTTTCAACATATTTGAGCTTAGATTCTTCACAAAAACAAAAGGATAGAAAACTAGTTAAATTTAATGTTAGTTTGGTTAAATTTGCGTTGTACGACCTAAAATAAGAGAAATTTAAGAAAATAAATTGATCGTCGCGAATTCCAATATGATTGCTACGAATTGTCAAACACTATTCGCGTTCCACCTACCATCCACACTACAACGAATGAATTGTTCGCGCTCGACTAACCTCAAAATCTACCGTTTCTACCGTTTTGTATGGTTTTTGTGAAAAAATTAGGTTTAAATATGTTTTAAATCGCATTTCTTTTTGTTATTTTAACACATAATTTGTCTTTCGTTTCAGCATTGTAATATAGGTTTAAAACAAAAAAATCCCTATTTGGAGAACGCAGAAACATTTTGATTTGCATTAGAAGTAAACTACCACTTACCCACAGTTTCACAGTGGCAGTTTAAACTCCACTTTCGGTTTGAACTTCAGTTCAAAAAATTATTCGGTTACACAGTTTCTTTTGAGCCTTAAACTCAGTTTATTTTTAAGCTTTTTTTAACCAATTGTATTTTCAGTTTAAATTTCAGTTCAGCAAATAATAGCTGATATTTGACAGAATAAGTTTTATTACGAAAATATTTTACGACGTGCGTCGTGAAGTATTATTTTCCTCAGAAAATATTATTTATTAAAAACTAATAAATATGATGATATCGGGTAGTGAAAATGATTTGGAGAACTTAACATTAATTGATAATATGTATCAGAAGAAAAAGATGTTTTCATAGGAGAGCAGATCACTTCAAGTATTGCGACGAGTTAACTTCCACATTTCATGCAACAGTCATCAAACCAAGCCATAAGCTTTGGAAACAAAAACAAACAGTAAATATCAAATTACTTTTCATTCTCCATAAACATCCATCGGATGTAAGATTGCGCAATAAGCATTTTATCGTCATCACGAATGTGACTTTGAGTATCGATGAGATACACTATGATGATCACTCTTAATTCGGCGGTCATCAGCTTCAGTTATACTTATTAAAAATAAGAATTGTATAATTCAGTTTTAAGTTGAAATTTTAAATAAAGTTTTTTTTTAAATTTAACCCGCCGAGTCAAACCTTTAATTCGACGATCTGGAATTCTTTATGATTTTGAATGTCCAAGAATTCGGCCTACATTATTTCGAAGCGAATTCCATCCCATATTGGAAATACAACTGATTGATAAAAATAATAGTTCAGGAACCATTCAATATCTGTGAAAACCAACCATTTGTTAATCTTGCTCTTCTATGCAAGTGGATTTTTGCTCAAAACTGCATGAGAATTTTGCGGTGTATAAAAATCAACCACCAATATTTATACACATTGCCCTACTTCGAGAAGAAAAGATAAGATTCCCGAGGACAAAAGAGGAACAAATAGGTGTGTTTTTTTGGCAATGCTATCCGTAGTGAAGTAAGATCTTACTCGCATTACAAATACACCAACTTCACTGCTAATTAAAGTAGAAGTAGGATCCCACTACCGATAGAATTTTGACTTTTGCTTGAGTCTCGAATATAAATGTTGGTAGTTTGGTACAATTGATACCTCTTGTATATCTCGAGGGTATGTTAGGTTCGTAGAGTACGATAAGCAGTTTTTGTTTACCATTTTTCATTTGCCACTGATTTTTTACACTTTTACTCTTTAGCCTAGTAAGCAGATCGGGACAAGACTAAATTTATCTCTACAGATGCCCGCGCAAAAGTTTGAAGTTCGAGAAATAAAAACACCTATCAGGGATGTACGTTTCCATTGGTGATCATAAGGCGAAACTGTATAACCCTTTATATATGTATATTAAGAATATTATTTTTGCGAATGAGTCCATCTTGAATGGTTTTTTTTTATCAAGTTTTTAGTTCACTTTTACTTTCGGTAAAATGACCAGTAAATATTTGGTTGAAATCATTTTGAAACGTTGTACCTACTTGATTCATAACTAAACAATAAGAATGAACAAATCACATCACTTTCCTTAAGAGAAATATAATAAAACTAACTTGAGAATGATAATGATTTTGTTTGTCATTTCACGTTTCCTTTTATGTTTTTTGCTACATATTATGTTTTTAGCAAATATTTACACATTTTTTCATATTTTGTTTTCACATAAGTTTTTAAATTGAGACAAAATTTGAGATTTCATGATCTTTTAACAACCAAACTAGCAGCATAATAAGGTCTTTTAGCTGTTTTATTTCAGTTACAAAGATTTTTATGAGTTTTTGAACATGAACGCGACAAAAAACAGTGTTTTTCATATTATGTAAAAGGGTTTCTCTAAAATGTGTTGCTACTAAAGACGCTGAGGAAAATATTTTTATAAGCAAATTGGTGCACTTGTTGCGGTGTACTTTTCACGTTTGTGTATGAAATCTCATAAGCATGGATGACTTTTTTCGTTACTACATAAACGGGTGGGTTTCTTATATTTCTAATATACCTTTAATGTGGGTACTCTCACTTATCGTTTGTAAATTATTTGTGACATGTTTACCTTTCGCCACAGCATCGAATGTTTGGCGTTCGTCCTCAAGGAAAAATCACTTAGGGCAAATCCAACACTAACCAAAGTGTGTGAACAGACCCCTTGACTTTTGTCAAAAAAAAAAAAAAAAATACATCAACTATTGGTTCTAAAACCATACGAATTATGACATGAATTAACTAAGATAGATAAATAAACTTTCTTGTAAATCTTCCATTTTAATTTAATTATCTTCGTATTCTGGCAGTTTGTTTTTTTTTTAAATTAAATATTTGACAACTATGTAGTCAGTAGTACTAGATTTTAAATTGAAAAACCACACCACTGCGGATAAACGTTTTTTAGGAAATCCCACTTTACTACGGATAAAATTGCCAAAAAACACACCTAATGAAAATTGTAAACGTGTAACACTCCTATTATGTTGTTTATTATTATTTATTTTTTTTTCATTTAACTTACAATTAAATTTAAATATTCAAATGCATTATTTGTAACGGCAAAATTGGCAATCGAACACCCACGCATCGACCAAAGTAATTTTTGTTTATTTTTTATAATTCACATATAGTTATTGTGGTGGGTGTCTAAGATAGAAGTTAGAAAATTTGTATCATTACCTAGTTTTGAGATTTTACAAATGCGACGTTTGGTTTCCCAACGCCCATAAGAAAATACCACAACTAGTGATTCGGTCGATTGATTTAAGAATTTTTATTCTAAAAAAAAAACCTTAAGTTTGTTTTTTTGCATAAAGCGACGATTGGTTTCCCATCGCCCTTACTGCAACCAAATACACTTAAGGCCGCGATTACGATTGCCAACTCTGCATCTGCATCTGCATTTATTTTATTTTCTTTATTTTGTTTCTTTTAATTTTTTCCTTTTCACACTTAAATTTTTTTTTTGAATTATTTTAATTTGGTTTTTATTTATTTTTTTTAAATTTTTATTTTAATAAAATACGTTTTGTAAAAATTGTAAAAACAAGAATTTTTATTTAACTTGATTCAAATTGGTTGGCTTTTCTTTTTTTTCTTTTTACCTATGAAAATCCTTTGCTCACTTGTCGGTTCAACGCTCGCTGTAGTCTTTGGCCAGCACGATCGTGGCCGAGAAATAAGCAAAGCTGCGAAATCACGGACAAATTAAGAAAAAGCGCGCGCATAGCCGCATCGAAATCGACCAACATGGCTCAGTTTTCTGAAACTCAACTCAAAGAGTTCATAGAAGCTATGAAAAATCAAAGCATGATGAAAGGTAGTTTTAGTCATTGCACTGCGCGGTTTAAGGGTGAGCGAGATAGCTCCCTGGTAGAAAGCTTTATCACATCGATGCTATAAAAGGTTTTCCTTTACTCCTTGAAGATGCCGCTAGCAATTGGTGGCAAGGTGTGAAAGATGAAGCAATTATATGGAAAGACGTTATCCAACTTATACGCAATGCTTACTCGCCGAAAATGCCCGCATATCGCATTTTTATGGATATTTTCGATAAAAAGCAAAAGATCACTGAGACAACAGATGACTTCATATGTGAAAAACGGGCTCTTTTAGCAAAACTCCCAGATCCTAAACCTTCAGAAACTATGATGCTTGACATGGTTTATGGCCTGTTACACATCAGGATTTGAGATGGAGTTCAAAGAGATGCTGTTAAAACGTTTCAGGAGTTACTCACTAAAGCCCGATCTGTTGAACTTTCGATTCTTGAAAGGAACTTGCAAAATACGAAGCCTGCCAATGCTGTACAAATTAAGAAGCGATGCAACTTTTGTAGACATCCAGGTCACACAACCGATGAATGCAGGAAGAAAGAGAAGACAGATAAGCCAAACATCCCTTCGCTGCAAGAACCGAAAATTCATTGCTACAAGTGCAAAACTCCAGGTTACGTGCGATCAAATTGTCCAACATGCAAAGAGCTTCCAAAAGGTCCTTCAACAGTGTCCTTCAATTGCCTGAAGACAACTCTTGGGAATGATTTGCCCACCATATCCATAGCATCACATGGAGAACCAGGTATTGCTTACCTAGATACAGTAGCACGTACAAGCGTCGCTGGAAGAGAACTTTTCATACATCTGCTTAAAAATGGCACAAAGTTTGTTAAAGTCGATTTGAATATGACTCTCGCAGATGGCCAAACAAATGAAGAGGAGGTCTACATTTGTGAAACCAGTATTATATTTGGTAATCGAGTAAGACCAATTAAATTTATAGCGTTGCCGAAAGCAACAAATAATCGAACGCTTATAGGAATCGATTTTCTGGAAAGAAATGGTATTATTATTGACTTGGGCCAAAGAATTTGGTATTTCGCTGACCAGCCTATCCGAAAATTTGAGTTCTATGACACATCACAAACAATGTTGAAAAAGAATAAACTCGAATCAGATTTTGAAGCTTTGTTTGGAAAAGAAACACCTCCTTTAACTGACTTATCTATTCCACAAAAGAAGAACGTCACGGTGATAAGAAACCCAAGTTCAAAACGAACCAACGCTGAGTCTTCAAACGCTTTCCTAACATGGTTTGAACCCATTAATCCTATTTCACCTCTAGCTGCAACGCCTATTAGAGATTTGCACCCTATAAATCCTGTTTGTTCGCCATTAAATGCTTCACTGCAATTGACCAAAAGTGAGCATAAGCGCAACTTAAAGCGAGGAGATGCAAATATGTATTCCCCACACTCTATTCAGAGTATCTTTAAGGATTCTCTACGAAATGAAGAAACTCCTGAAAGAAAACGAGAAAAACAAAGTTTGTTTCCATCACTTATTCGACGTGAAGATGAAGTTTTCCTGGAACCTTTTTTTACCGAAATATTAATGATTGATATCGAGTTACGAGAAAATGAAGGCAGAGAGCTAAACGAAACGGAACGGGAACTACTTAACAAGTTATTGATTGCAAACAAGAATCTATTCGATCCACCTGCTGATCCAACCCCCTTTGCCGAACATAAAATCAACACCGGAAATCATGATCCTGTAGCTTCGACTCCTTATAGGATGTCACCTGTTCGAAAGGAGCAATTGAAAGAAGAACTTACCAAGATGTTAGCACTGAACATAATTGAAGAGTGTGAATCGCCATGGGCAGCACCTGTCGTGATTGTTCCCAAAAATAACAACGGTATCCGTGTCTGCATAGACTATAGGAAACTTAATAGTTTTACCGTTCCTGACAAATACCCTCTTCCCCGGATAGATGATCTTCTTCATTCTACAAAGAAAACAGCTTATAAGTCCACCCTAGATCTGCAAACCGGATACTACCAAATACAGATACATACAAATGATGTTGAAAAAACTGCTTTCATAACACCCTTTGGTATGTTCCAATTTAAGAGGATGCCATTTGGGCTACGAAATGGTCCTGCTACCTTTCAACGTCTTACGGACAAATTTCGCAAAGGACTGCCTGAAATCTTCATACTTACGTATTTAGATGACATAATTGTTTGCTCGAGCAGTTTTAAGGAGCACATTTTAAATTTGGAACACATTTTTGAACGATTAGCAATATTTAAACTTAAAGTAAACAGAGAAAAGTCCAATTTCTGCTGTTCTACGGTGAAGTACTTAGGGCATCTTATTACAGACCGAGGTATTGAAGTTGACCCTGAAAAGATTTCTGCAATCACAAACCGACCAGCACCGAGCAATGCGAAGCAAGTCCTTTCATTTTTGCAAACTTGCTCGTGGTATAGACGATTCGTCCAAAACTTTGCCAACATTTCAAAACCGTTAAGTAATTTAACGAAGAAAAATGCAAAATGGAAATGGGGACCAGACGAGAAACAAAGTTTCGAAACACTAAAAACGTTGTTAACAACCGCACCAGTGCTTCAACAAGCGGATGAGAACCAAACATATATTTTAAAAACAGACCCCAGCAACTATGCTCTGGGGGCAGTTTTGGTCCAGGGGGAGAAAGAATCAGAGCACCCAATCGAATACGCCTCAAGATTACTTACTTCAGCAGAAAGGAATTATTCTACAATTGAAAGAGAAGCTCTTGCCATAGTTTGGGCTGCAAACAAGTTTCGTAGCTACATCGAAGGAGGAGATGTCATCTTAAAGACAGATCACCAGCCCCTTAAATGGCTACTTACACTTAAATCACCCACAGGCAGATTGGCAAGATGGGCCCTTCAACTTCAACCATATAACTTTATAGTTGAATATACTCCAGGAAGACAGAACCACGTGGCAGATATGCTTTCAAGGCCTCCATGCCAAGATGAAAATCATACTGAAAGGGATTGTAAAATTTGTACCTTTCAAGTTGACATTCCAACAAAAACGGAAAAAGAAATCCGCAATGCCCAGTTGGAAGATGCTCAGCTTAAACTTATAATAAAATCTTTTGAAGAAAACGATGAAAATATAGCAAGATGGACATTTCGTGGATACCTTTTAAACAATGGTATTCTTTACAAATACGCTTCAGACACCGATGCAGAAACAGCGCAGTTAGTCATACCAAAACAAGAGCGTGAAGCTATCCTAAAATGTTATCATGACGAAACAAACTCAGGACATTATGGGGTTGACCGAACAATTACCCGAATCGCATCGCGATACTATTGGCCTGGTTTGAGAAAAGACGTAACTAAGCATATTGGAAGCTGTTTGGCTTGTCAGCGTTATAAGCCAAGTAATTTAAAACCATTTGGTTTGCTCCAAACCGTATCCAGCAACCACTGATTTGAAGTTCTAGCCGTCGATCCTTTTGGACCCTTGCCAATCACTCACAACGGCTATCAATGGATCCTCATTACTGAAGACCTTGCAAGCAGGTGGGTCGAGATATTCCCACTTAAAGAAGCCACTGCAGAAAATTGTGCCATGACCCTGCTGAATGAAGTTTTTTTACGTTACGGGATTCCTAGACGCCTTCTTTCTGACAATGGACCGCAATTCATATCCGTAGTGATGCAACAACTCGCCGATTATTTTGACATTCAACAGACTCTGACCCCTGTCTATCACTCCGAGTCAAATCCAGTCGAAAGAAAAAACTGAGATATGAAAACTCAACTTTCTATTTTAGTCGGAACTGATCATACATCCTGGGCCGATAATCTAGCTGCCGTACGATTTGCAATGAATACAGCAAAATGCCAAAGTACCGGCTACACAGCGTCTTTTCTTACGTTCGGACGAGAACTAAGAACGATTGATGACGTTACTCATGATCTCCGACCCATAGTTACCAACAAAAATTTTGTATCTCAAATAATTCCAAGCCTAGTTAAACTGACAGAAACATTTCAAAACGCCAAAGAAACAACCGAAAAGACACAAGATCACAATAAGTTCAACAGTGACAAAAAGCGACATCCGCAGCCTGAATTTAAAATAGGTGATCAGGTACTAGTCACCTCTTACTTTCTTAGTAAGGCATCAAAGAATTTTACATCCAAATTTATGCCGAAAAGAGATGGTCCCTACGTCATTGTTAAGAAGATTGGATCTTCCACCTATCAGATAGCCTCTAACGATGATCTTGCTACACCTTTGGGAACGTACCATGTTTCATCCATAACAAAGTACACTCCATCTAAGGCAACTACATCTAACGATCAACCTATACAAATCATTCGAAGACGAGGACGACCGAAGACAACTCCACCACCAAGTAATCCTGCCGCATCATCGAGACGATCTCAGCGCCAGAGGGGGAGATTGTAACACTCCTATTATTTTGTTTATTATTATTTATTTTTTTTCATTTAACTTACAATTAAATTTAAATATTCAAATGCATTATTTGTAACGGCAAAATTGGCAATCGAACACCCACGCATCGACCAAAGTAATTTTTGTTTTTTTTTATAATTCACATATAGTTATTGTGGTGGGTGTCTAAGATAGAAGTTAGAAAATTTGTATCATTACCTAGTTTTGAGATTTTACAAATGCGACGTTTGGTTTCCCAACGCCCATAAGAAAATACCACAACTAGTGATTCGGTCGATTGATTTAAGAATTTTTATTCTAAAAAAAAAAACCTTAAGTTTGTTTTTTTGCATAAAGCGACGATTGGTTTCCCATCGCCCTTACTGCAACCAAATACACTTAAGGCCGCGATTACGATTGCCAACTCTGCATTTGCATCTGCATTTATTTTATTTTCTTTATTTTGTTTCTTTTAATTTTTTCCTTTTCACACTTAAATTTTTTTTTTGAATTATTTTAATTTGGTTTTTATTTATTTTTTTAAATTTTTATTTCAATAAAATACGTTTTGTAAAAATTGTAAAAACAAGAATTTTTATTTAACTTGATTCAAATTGGTTGGCTTTTCTTTTTTTTTCTTTTTAACTTTGAAAATCCTTTGCTCACTTGCCGGTTCAACGCTCGCTGTAGTCTTTGGACAGCACGATCGTGGCCGAGAAATAAGCAAAGCTGCGAATATTTAATTGTAGTGGTTTGACTGACCGTCCCACATATACTTCAAAAAACACCAACGCTACAAACGGATTTTATCAATTTGCAAAGTTTCCTCGGGTTATTGTAGATTTAGATTGTACCCATGTACAGATTCAGTCCCATGATGGTAATATGAATAACAATAAGATTTATGAATTTTCTTACATATGTAGGTATCATATTTTTTATTTAGAGAATCTAATAGTGAATTATTAAGGAACCGAAAAGGTAAACCATGTGTGATCCAAACTTAAAAATAATGGACACAGTTGCGAGATGGCCTGGTTCAAGTCATGATTCCACAATTTTTAATAATTCTAGTGCTAGATTTGAAAATGGAGAATTCGGAAATCAGCGGTAGGTATATGTTGACTCCTTAACGTACGAGTAGTTGCACTTGCAACAATCCACAAATAACATTTTACAATGAATCAAATTCGAACAAGGAATTGTGTTGAATTCTCTTATGGAGTATGGAAGAAAAGATTTTCTATATTTTCAACAGAAATAAAAGTGAAAGTGATTACAATTCAGAGTGTTTTTGTTGCAACAGCTGTCCTTCACAACAAAGCATTTCAAAATGAAAATACACCTGTGCGAAATATGCTTGTAAATGATTATTTCACAACTCTTATGGGATAAAAAGATGATAATTTGGTTGTGTTAACAAAATTATGTTTTATTAAAAAATAAATAAAAATAAGCGGAACAAAAATATATTCATTATTTTAAAAAAATGGTAAACAATTACTTACTCATTTTTTATTTTATTTTTCTTCGTGAGCAATTCATATATAACTTGCCCTGAGGCAACACTGCTTTCTGCAATCCAAATCATCAAATTCCAAAATCCTTCCCCACATTGACGTAAATAGATACCTACAAAATGCAATACAAATAGAATTATCCAGCCAAACAGGCGCCTGCCAAAGAATGTATACAGGAATACAACAACAATATTCACACAAGAAAAGGAGGGAAAAAGAATAGAAATAAACATACATATCTCGGAAAAGAAGTGAATCAACAAAAATAACAATGAGAGAAAAAGGGATGTGTGATATTTTTTGTGCTACATTCTTATGAGACGGAGAAATTCATTGAAAAGCTTAACATTTTGTCAGTTTTTTCTTTTGGTTTCTCTTCATTTGAACTTTGAAAGTTGTCGCTCTGAATTTTTTGATTTTAGTAGTTTTGTCAGCTGATATTTTGTCGGCTAATAAAATTTCTTAAGACATTTTTTTGTATGGGGATGAGACATCTGTATATGATTATTTATGTTTACAGTTTCCTGGTAATTGTTGTTGTTATTTTCCAGGTGCTGCAACCATATAGCAGAACAGAACCTATTTGACGTTATACTTTGTCTCCTAAAAATTGTCAGTACAGGGAAGATAGGATGTTTGCTTTTCATTCGCACTATTTTCTTTTTTAATAAGTCTTTTTCATTTGAAAGCTCTTTCAAGCTCTTTCAGAGTTGACTGCGAACAATGAAATGACAAACATTTAAAGAAAATGTGTTGAGGGTTACCTTGGTTTAATATTGAAATTCTTTTTTTATTTATAAAAATGAAATAATATTTAACTTTGCCACACCACTAAGAGGTAAGATAAAAGGCGCGTTTTTGAAGGGTATCCCCAGTAGGAGTAATCCCTTTTAAATAAATAACAAGTGGAAAATAAACATGTATTCTTACATATTAATGTAACAAAAAATAAAATTAACAATCATAACATAAAACAATATCACAAAAATACACGAAGTATCAATAAACCGACCACACGGTACGAAAATCTACGCAAATAATCATTTTCTCTGCAGAAAAGAGCTTATACTTTTATAACTGCATTTAAACGGATTTCCCGCACAGTGCAATGCAAAATGTTCAACACCAAGTAAACACTTTCTGCTTAAGAACTTTTTTAAAAGCCCTAAAAAGAAAAGCTCGTGAACAGCAACCATAGGAAGAACGACGATACAAGTTACCTACATTGGTAAGGCAACACTGCATATCATAAATATAAATATAACATGAGGGTTGAAATGCTATAGAGATAGACTATACTCAGTCCACACTCAGATGTGTGGCAGGAAGGTCGTGTGGGAGCTACGTCAGATTAAATGAGAAATTCAGTGGCGGGTAGTAAACATTTTGTTTCGACTTTTTTGAAGTCAGTATAGAGTGAAAATAGGGCGAGCTACTGCTTCAGAAAAAGCTCTCCCATAAGTCCTGTACTGACGATTTTTAGGAGACAAAGTATAGAGTTAAACAGTCGTAGCTTTGTGTTCAAGCTGAGAGATTTGTTCCTCCAAACATTGGACAACATCCCGAACGCAGCCTTTGTTTTTCCGATGCGGTTCAGTCCCTCATTCAGTATAGACGATACTTCCAAGACGTTGGAAGCTCTCTATACTTTCTCTATTGCTTGTTGACCAATCTTCATCGCGAGTTCCCGAGGCTGAACATCTTTGTTTTTCCCGTATTGATTTTCAGCCCCACGATTGCTGCTTCTCTCTCCACCCTTGTTGCCATTTGATGGAGATCCATGATCTTAAGGAAAAGCAAGCAAATATCGTCAGCGTAGTCAAGATGTTTAAGGTAAGTTGTCAGAGTCCATCTTATTTCTCCGCTTCCTGTCAAAGCAATCCGCAGTACATCACTTATCACCAATTAAAACAGGATTGGTGACAGTATGCAGCCCTGTCTGACCCCGCTTTGGACTTCAAATTCTTCATCAGACAACCTACCTCACAAGTAGCTTTTATAATAGCAATGAGTTTCTTCGGTATACACCTCCTCCGCACAGCAAGCTAGATAAACTCCCTGTTGACGCTGTCGAAACCCTTCCCGAAATCAATGAACAATAGGTGGAGTGGTAATCGATATTCGACGCACTGTTCAAGGCAATACTTTTCAACATGACTTTTGCTGTTGAAGTTGCTGTGTCAATCTGTTTCTCGCATTAGTGTTTTTGTTCTGAGTTGTAACAATTATTTCAAAAGGTTAAGATTTTTTTTGATCTGTATCTGTACACAAGAATTTGCTTATGTAGGTATGTACAATGTACATGCATCTTTAATATATTTTCAAAATGTTTCTAGGGTCTCTAACTAGCCTACAGAGAATAATACAAAGCGACATCAAAAGCTTACTACTTTATAGCTCTAATTAAGCGTGTCTGACAAATATTATTTTGACGAAGAAAAAGTAATTAGTGACAATCATAGCTTGTATACACAAGCACATACATATGTTCATACATTAGTAGTATGTTTTTTTTTTAATTACTGTTGCCCACCGAGAAAAAAATGAACGATTTCAATTCTTAAATAGGACTGCCATGGATTATTTAAAACGAAAGTTTTAAAGGATTTAGATTTTAACCTGTTTCGTCATTTAGACGTTTCAAAAGTAAACGTAAATAAAACATATAAAAAATTTTTTTCATGTAATTTTCGACCACTTTTTGACATATATTGGGCTATCTCAGCCATAACTTGACGAATGTTGGTTTTTTAGTGCTCAAGAGTTAAAGGTTTATCTGCATAAACACAGTCTTTCGTGTAGCCCCCAGAAAAAATTATTGATCTATTTAATTTCGTATCTTTTAAAAAATAAATATAATAAAAACACAAGACCTTATTTAATTTCACTTAAATATATGTATGTAATTACTTATTATACTATAATAACTGTAACTACAGTGTATCTATATATGTATATAAAATTAAGTGGCAAAACTTCCTTTCGCATACTCCTCCTAAACGGCTTGCCCGATTTCAATGAAATTTTCAGGGGTGATTGGGGCCTGTGTGGAGGGTGCACATAAGAAATGTAATGTGTGTATCATTGCACGTTTTCCAAAAACAAAAAAAAAATACACCCAATCATAAGGGTTATAGCACCTTTATTTATCAAAAAACAAATACTTAGTTTTTTATTTTGTCAAAATAAACAAAAATAGAAAATATAAGTTCTTTCAAATAATGACGACTACTGTGGGACATCACACTTAAAAAATTTCGTACATGGCTTCCCATAATGCACTTTTGGTTCATTTGGATGGATTATAAGCCCATGAATTTGCTATGAACATAAAAAAATCCAGAAAATTGTTGGCCTCGAATTGAATTTGATACATATGTATGTAGGTACGTACATACATATATACATATGTATGTAAATATATACATGTGTACATTTTTAAGAGTGTTAGTCAGTTAAATAAGCACTTCAACGTTCACATTTAAATCTGACTTGCTATGTAGGTACACTAATCGGTAAAAACATGGACTTTTGTACAATGTACATATGTACAATTAAAATGTTTATGTTTATTTTAAATCAATAAGTTAGGTACATTGAAGTGGAAATTCGAAAATGAAATATAACAAACAGATAATTATATATTTAGAAATACAGTATGTATTTCAACATTCAACAATATTCTTTTACTGTATTCACTTTCCATCGTGCCTACAAAATATAAGTCCGATAGAATACAATCAAAATCTAAAATTGGTATTTAAATTTCTACAACCCTTTTCTTATAGAGCAGCAAGGCAATCGTAATAATCTAATAATTCCCATAGGCTATTTACCTTTTTTGGCACAGGAATAACAAAGGAGTCAATTTAATCTAATCAAATTGTTTGCCATAACCGACTGTTAACTGAAAACGGTTTAACCATTTTATTGCAAAATATTTTGAAATTAGATCGAAAAACTTCTCCACAATCATTTTTATAGCATGAATATAATCTACCACCATTTATCCTTACACATACAAATGTCTGTCTTAAGCGGCCTATACACTGTTCAAATGCTTGTCAAGCACGTGTGTCTATGGCACGAGTATGAATGACCATCACTTAGTTATCCGAAAGGGTCAGGTAGAGGCAATTCAAAGCCATTTTCAAGCACTATACCTATGCAATATTCCACCATCACGAAGCCTATTCCGATACGTATTCGAAAATTATTTGTTGCTTTATTTTTATCGACATTTATTGGAATTTATTTGCATCTTTTTTAAAGCTGTTCTGTTATAATATAACGCATAAGTAAGTATCGATATTTATGTATATATCTGCAGAAAATATTATGGTATTTAGATGTTATAAATTCAACCCCTTTTTATTAGTCCCCTTAGGTAATCGCACTCGATTGTAACTTCAAATTACAAATAAAAGACTGTAATTCTCTGGCTCATTTTTGGTTTTATTTTTATAAAACTTCGACAGCCTTATTTATTAACTCGTATTGTAGGTGGAGTAAAGTTACTCCGACTTTACAACGTATTTAATACTGAAAAGCTTATTTATAAAAACACCAGTATTTGAGGCGGAGTAAGCTAAAACTTGTTCATAGCAGTTTTAAAGCCGTAGTAAAGCCGTTTTAGTATCTAAGGCCCGTTTGCTGATTCGAATCATAAATCCTGTTAATAGATAAGTTCAACATAACTTTTAAGTTGTATGTACATAAATCTATTATTTATTATGTTTTACATAAAATTCTATGTGTAACTTACATAGGAAAGTAACAGATTTAAAACACATTTAAGTTCGCTTCGAACTATGTGACATGTCAAAATTTTAAAATCTTGCACAGAAATTTAAAATTGAAACGTTGGAAGTAGTGTTGTGATTGCGTAATTACACCCAGCGACAAAAAAAAACCCTCGCAGTAGATTTGCTGAGTAAAACATTGACTTTCTTCAGAAGACTAGAGACATATTTAGGTTTTTTTTTAAATTTAGTATTTTAATATTAGGTACATACATAGGTACATACATAGCTCTTACATACTACTCTGCAACTACTCGCAAACTCCTTCCGTGTTGAATCTATTTATATCGTTATCCTGATGAGTTGGTTTTCTTGTCCTCAGGGTTTATGGTAGTGTTGGTTAATTACTTTTTGTATCTTTATCTTTTTTTGTTATTTGGTTGGTCATAAAATTTCTTTTATGTTTTTTATTTTATCTTGTTTTGTTATTATTATCTTGATTGGTTGATCATTAAATATCTGTTATGTATTTTATCTTGTTACCTGTGGTAATCTTTATTAGGATGTTTGTAGATCATTAGCAATCTTATTTATTTTATTATTTCCTCTTATTTCCTGCTTGAGGTACAGTTGAGTTTTTATAACTCGCATGCCCATACACATCGCGTCGATGGAGACACCTACAACAAAAATCAAAAACTTTTGATTTTTACTCGACGCACCAAAAATCGGTGCGTTCACAAGCCCTTTGACGTGACACATTTCCGCACACCGACACCGAAGCATACACAAGTGTATCGTCTATAGGCCCTTTAACGAGGAGTTATATAGGTCAGGTCAGAAACCCATCTATGCCATTATAGGAAGGCGTAAGTGGCAGTTAATTGGACACACGCTTCGAAAGGGTAATAACGGCATTGCTGGCCTGACAATGCAGTTAAACCGACTCACACAAGAAGGAAGAAGAGTTGGTAGACCGAGAAGCACGTGGAGGAGGAATCATCGAAATTGGGAAAGAGCTAGAGGGAGCTAAAATACATCGCTGGAAACACACGATGGCGGGTAGGAGTAAATGAGGCCCTATGTCCCGCTAGATGGATTTCGTAGGTCTGAGGACTTAATTAAGTAAAACAAGTGTATCGCAGCCTTACATCTGACAAACATTTTGAAAAACTCAAAAACATCAACTTTGGGAATAATGAGGTTAACCAAAAATTAGTTTCAGAGCTCCATAAATATCGACTCTTCCTGATTACAAAAAGGTGTGCCCAAGGCCAATTCATCATGGCGGCCATACCTCTGCCCGACAATTTTAAAAACCCAAAAAATATTGTAAGAAAATGTAATTCCATTTGTTTGAAAACAACCTTATTTTTATATTTTTTAATCCAATTTATTATAAACATAAACAAATCACAGCTGATTTGCACAACTATTCATTTTAATTGATTTAATAAATTTGTTTCGTAACCAATGCCGATTGAAATGAATAAACAAAATAAAAGAAATATGTCAATATGTGCATATAATTTACAGATTATAGCACCTAAAAATAAACGTAAAAAATAGTTCATAAATATCTACTTCTCAGACAGGTATTAAAGAAAAGTTTTGGATAATTGAAAATAAAAGACCAGAAACCATCTCATTGTTATGGGAGTAAACCGAGTTTTATAGTGCTTATGCCTTCTCCTTATCGTAGTGAGAGTGTCAAAAGAATTTAAATCATTCACAAAATCAAAATACTTCTCCATTTCTCAAAATTGTAAAAACAATTCTTTTACACTCATTTTTGAAATGTCAAAATGACTCTGATTCGAAACTTTGCACCAAAATTTGGCATACGGTGCCTGTTAAAAAATAATTGCTGTATTCACCGTTATTATTGCAACTTGCGTCTTGCACAATTATTTAAGACAAAGCAGTATAATTAATGAAGATATTTCGTATGAATTTTGAAGGCTTATAAAATTTTAATACATAAATCCTTTTAAGTGACAAAATTAAACGCATTATTTTAAAGATAAATAAATTTTTAATATTTTATTAAACTTGAAAAGATAACGATAAAACTACCGAACACTTTCCTTCTGTTTTCATATGTATGCATACATAGCAGCATATTTTATTTTCTTCTCTTTATCGGTAGACACGCAATAAGCATGGAAGATTTTTTTTTGAAAATGTTGCTTTTCGTTTTTCAGTTTTTTTCTACATACTGTAAAACATTCTCATTATGTGATGGTATGGGGAGCCATTACAACGTTTGCTGTTGGTACTATTATTATGCTTGAAGGTACGGTCAATGCTGCAAAATACATGGAAATTATTAATGAAGGTGTTTTGCCAACATTGGAGCAATACTCTGAGCACTCCGAAAACTAAATTTTTCAAATTGACTCAGCTCCATGCCACCGAGCCAAACTTAATTTAATTAATTCCTTTGGACGATTTTAGAAACATTGTTGAGTTCTTAATATTCAGGTAAAGCATCATAAGGATTGTTTTGGGATTTCGTCACTTCCATGGCCAGGAAACAGTCCGGATCTGAATCCTATTGAAAACTGTTGGCAGCAAATGGGCAAAAAAAAAAGAAAAACGTTCGAAAACCATTATTGAAATGAAATCAATAATAGAAGAAGTTTGGTACCACGAAATCGATCAAAATTATTTGAAAAAGTTATTTAATTCCATGCCAAACCGCATTCGTGAGGTCATGAAGAAAAGGGGCGGAACGACGAAATACTAACCATTATTTTTTTTATTTTTTTCTTAATTGTTTTAGTAATAACCTTTTAAATAATTCACCGTTATATTTTTCAAGTTAACATGATTTTTTTAAGCCTTAAATTAACAAAGTATTAGTTTTTCAAAATTGTGAAAATTGACTAATTCTTAACTTTTGTTTTGTTATTTAAAGATAAATACAATTTAAAAAACAAAAAAAAAAGTATTTCACTCTTGTATAGGTATGTAAAAACTATTGAAAAGAAAATAAAGTTAACATTTAAAAATATATTTTTTTGAAGTAACCTTTTTTATTTCCGACGGATAAATATAATTGGGATAGCTCATTATTAACGTAAAAAGTGAAAGTGAATAAAATAGTCAAATTTTCATAAGTACTTGTAAATACAATTAAGGCTTAAAAAAAAAAACTTTCAAAGTGAAATTGAAGCTATCAGCCAAATTTGTTTATAAATAGGAGAAAAACAAAGTATAATGAAAGTGTAATCAATTGTGAACTAAAAGGAAGAAACCAGCAAAGTGATTCCCGTTCGCTCTATAAAGCCAGTATCCAGCAACTGATTGGAGAACAGCATTCTAAGAAACAGAGAAAATTATTGTATTCCGTAATGAAATTCAATGAATCATATAGGAAAAATGCATTAATAGCATTTATAAATGGTCTTCATCAGCCAATGTCTGATACGGTATTTAGTACGAAACCTGAAGAATATGCACCGAAAATTATATACAAACCAGGTAAAGATAACGTTGTCGCGGATGCACTAAGCCGACAAAACCTAAATATAATAACAAATTCAAGTCAAACTATTTATTTCGCTGAAGGCAGTGATAACATACAAATAGAGACGACATCCTTGTCTGTTAATTGTTTTAAGCAACAGATAATATTAAATAAAGGCAATATAAGTTCAGAAAATATTGAGACATGTTTTAATAAACTGAAGAGATATACAATAACATATACAAACACTGATCAGGTCATCAATCTATTTAAAAAATATATAGTTCCAGGTACAGTATGTATCTATGCTTCAGATGAAGATCTATACGAAGTTAAAAGTAAACTTCTCGAAACATTCAGTAATAAATTTTTACGATCTAAAATATATCCACAGGATATACCGAACAAAAAAGACCAGTTGAACATAATCACTGATACACACAAAAGAGCACACAGAGGAACTCTTGAAAATTATAATCAAATAAAGACAATATACTACTGGCCAAACATGAAGAAACAAATTTCTTCATATACAAATACCTGTGTTGTTTGCAACGAAAACAAATATGATCGGAAACCAATAAAATTTCCTATAGTTACTAAACCCATACCAGAAAAAGAAGGTGAACAGCTACATATATGGTCATGGCTTCGAGAAATGAAACCGAGTGGCATTTTTTTTTTTTTAGAATTTACCGCTATTATGCTCATTTTTAGAGAGAATACATCTCATAGGAACGATCGATATCATTATCAACAGTATAAACATTTCTAGTTTGATCTAAGCCACAGTTAAGGCCAGGCTGTGGAGCTCTTTAAAAATGACCGGAAATTCAAGTGCTCGTAAAAAGGTAATTTATATAATTTTCAATAATTTATTTTTTTTGAATACACTTAAGTTTTCAAGAAAAGATCTTACCTAACCTGAATATCGCATTTTTTTGTTAAAAAAGAAGTTTCAAGTTTGTAAATTTTAAATAACCAAATTCGCGTAAATCGTGTAACGTTATAAGACAAAATTCCTTTAAAGTTTTTTTACTTTTCATATGAAAGTTTTAGAAATTGAATTTTTTGAATTTTATTGAGTATTTTGTATTTATTTAACAAAACTAAAAAAATATATAGATATAAAGCGACCATTTTCATTTAAACAATAGTTAAGGATGTGTAACGTTATAAGACATTTTTTGTTAAAGTCAATGAAGATGAAGTTTAAGACTTTCTTGGACTTCAAAAATATTAGTGAACTGTCTTGATTCTTTATTTATATGCCAAATTATTTATCTGCTTCAAATTTGACGAAAAAAAATTAAGTTTAAAGGAAATTTTAAAAATATTTTACCTGCTTTTCTAAAAAAACACAACATTTACTGTAAAGGACTATAACTTCTTACAGGGTTGTCCAATTTCTTTGATTTTGGTTTTAATGGATTAAGCATCGAAAGCTACCCTAAAATTATGTATCATATGATGTGGGTGTACTAAAAGGATTAAATGAGTTTGTTTTACCTGGACCACCACCCACCCTCCCCCCTCAAAATACGATTTTACAAAAATGGGAATTTTGGAGAAGTTTTTGTTGTGTTGCATAGAATGATGTTTGGTGTCGATTCCAATCATAAAATTTCTTAAATCAATTTTTTTGGACCTTTCGGTTATACTTTGGCTTTTTTATCCGCCCATTTACGTTATAACAAAAAATGAAGTACCTTATGGTAAATAAATTATTTTTTTATATAAATTTGTTTTCCTGTTTATACTTTACTAGAATTTTTCCTTTCAGTCATATTTTCACCAATTTTCACACAAGAATTCGGAATGTAACGTTATAAGACTTTTTTCTGTAACGTTATAAGACACACATTTGACCTCAAATAACACATACAAACATAACTTTTTCTTAAACAAAAAATGGTAAACTGTTAATTGGAATTTTATCTCAATTCTCTAAAAGAAAAAAAATTAATTAGCACACCAATTTCGCAGAGTTTTTTAAATATGTCCAGTAACCTCAACAGCTACTTCCAAAAAATGTAACGTTATCAGCCAATTCGGAGGGGAATATTTAAAAATCTAAAAGAGATAATTAAAAACTTTTTTCTACAAAAATTAGATTTTGAAGAGATCTTTCAGACGTATGTTTAAAAATCAGATTAACATTGCAGTTTTTCTAGTAATAAGGAAAAAACACGTACAATGTAACGTTATAAGACGGAAGCCATGACCATATAGGTATTTTTTATGCAAGCAAAGAAATATACCTTACAGTCGTAGATAGTTATTCAAAGTTTTTAGTCGTACATCCTCTTGAATCTAAAGTTGGTATCGAACTCGAATTACTAAAAATTTTAAATATATTTCCTTATGCGAAAAACGTTATATGCGATAACGAATCCGTTTTCAAATCCGTGTTCTTTAAAAATACTTTAGAAAGAAATAAAATTGAAATATATTATGTACCAGTTAGTCATTCTACGACAAACGGACAAGTAGAACGTACTCATAGTACATTAATCGAAATAACACGCTGGCTGTATTTAAGCAGAATACAACATAATAGATGATAAGCAGGCAGTGCTAGAAGCAGCATATAAATTTAACGAAACGGTTCACTCTGTAACAGGCCTAAGACCCCAGGAAGTGTTATTCAACTAGGTAAAACACAATCTTAGGGAGATTTTGAAAGAAAAATAATTAAAAATGTTAAAGACACATAATGAAAATCGTGAAAGTAGAGAGTTTAAGAAAAACGAAATAGTTTATGTGAAAAACCACGGCACTGAAAGAAATTAATTAAAAAAGAGGTTTAATCGTACCAAAGTAATAGATGATAAAAAAGATCAAATATTAACTAACAAAGGTAAAATCCATAAAGATAATATTAAATCGTAGATTTTTATTCTTTGCAGGAAATGGACCTCATAAAACATATTATTATTTTTATTACAATAAGAAATATTATTTTAATAAGATCAGATGTAATAGATTATTCCAGGAGGGAATATTTAATACAGCAGTTTATAAAGAATATGGAACGTTATTCCACATGACAAACATTACTTATATTAATGAAATCATAGCGGAATTAGAAAAGGAATCAAACGTAGAAAACTTAAAGTATGATTTTACCACCTTAAATTTAGACGAAACGCAGAAATAATGTCAGAAATAACCTTAATGAGGACACTAATAGATGAAGTTAGAATTACCAGGTTCAAAAGAGCAGACAATACTATAGGAACAATACTTAGTTGGATATCAGGAGTACCTGACCATGATGATCATTTACTAGTAGAGAACAAATTAAATGAATTAATTTATAATAAAAATAAACAAGCAACTACCAATTCACAGATCTTTCAAGCTATCCAAGAAATTACTAAAGTTTTAAATACTGAAAAAAATACATTAAAAACAAGAAGATTACAAGAAAAAAACAATTTAATAATACTAGAGTTACAAAACCTTATTCAAACTATTGCTTTAAGCAAAGCTAAAGTTTTAAACCCAATCATATTAAATAAAAAAGATATTCAAAAAATAACAAATAATGAACATGGAACTATGTCAATATCCGATTTATATATATATAAAAGATGGAGCAATTTTATTAAAAAATAACCACACTGTAAATAATGATAAAATGAATGGTATTTATTTAATAACATTTAACGAAACTGTTAATATAGATAATAAAAACTATACAAACCCTACTCACAAAATACTTAGCTATATAAACACACATGCCATAAATGACTATGTATGTTGTTGAGTCATACATAATAGACCCAAATACTGAGTTAAAATTTAAGTTTGAGAATATTGACACATTAAGTTACTTAAATATAACATGGCATGGCTCCACAACACCAACAGCTATCGTCTAAGGACTGCAACTGGAGAGGCTGCAAAAGTTTATGCTGAGGTACGTCTTAAGATCCGCATGGCAGAGTTGGAATTCTCTCACCTGTTCCTGGTAGCAGATATATGCGACGAGTGCATTATCGGCGTCGATTTCATGAAAGATCACGGAGTGATATTGGACATCGGGAACCAAGTCCTGAAATATCGAAACATCGAGATTCCGATGATCTATGGGACTAACTCGTATGAGACCTCGCCAACTGTGAAAACCGTCATCAATGAAGATCTCATTTTGCCTGCTACTTCAGAGGTATTCGTGTGGACGAAATTGAAGGGTAAGCCTGGCAGCCATCAATACCTCATGGTCGAACCAGCATCTGTAAAGTCCTCCCAAAACGTCACCATTGTGAGACCTTTAAAGAACATGGTTCCGGTACGAATACTGAACATCAAGTCGTATGAAGTTAAGATTAGAAAAGGTGAGATTGTCAGACAATGCGAATCTGTATCAGCTATAACAAGGATCAACGAAGAAGAGTCAAGGCAATCCTTGAAGTCCGAAGAGCTGAATTCCCTAAAGATGAACATTCTCAAGTCATTTAATCTTGGCCACCAACAACGAAGAACTGCAGAAGGTCTCCTCGAAGGATTTGCAGACATCTTTTCATCATCGAAAGGGATATATGGCAGAACGCAACTTTTTTTTAAAAGTGCTATTGTGAAAAAAACGTTCGACAATTTTTTTTAAAAGTCCTTTCTGCATTTCATGATTTTATAACCTATTGAACAAAATTTAATTCGTGTTGATATCTTTATTCATTCTCGAGATAGCTTTCTTTGAATGTTATCTACAAAGTCATTTTAAAAAAATTGAATAAGTAGGATTGAGAGTGAAACCAATCTTACTTTATTTTTCAGTTGAATATAAATGTTGCAGAAACATTATTTAAAATAAAAGCTTTGAGATAACAATGAAATTCAACAACTCAAGTGAAAAATGTTGTACCTAGTACATCTCTTAAGGATTCAATTCATCTATCAGTTCTATTAAAACTATCAACTAGATACTTGATAGTTATCAACAAATTCATTGAGTTGGTATTATGATTTTTTATCAACTAACAACATTTTTGATGGATTATAAATTGTATGGTCAAAAACAATTAAGAAGTTATTTAAAATTTACCCTCCAACGACAATGGTTTTTGAAAATACAATTTTAATTTTCCAAACCACTATAATATTGAACAAAATTTAATTATTTTGCATACAAATGAATTCATCTTGTTCCAAATCACTAATTTTATATTTAATATGATTTATTTTTAAATCACAAAACATTTTCATTGTATACCCAAAGGTAGTTTAATTTCGACTAGGTAGTGTCGTAGTGACTACATAAGTGAATGCGCCCAGAATTCGACTCAACTTTCCAAACGACTCCCTTAATTTTAACACGCCGCTTTTTTTTATTCGATAGATAACCACTAAAAATCTTAGAGTGAGAAAACATTTATATGTATTTTTAATTAGTTTTCAAAGTTTCTCTTTTCCATACAAAATTCATTGGAACGATCGGTCTGACATTTGGAAAGTGGAACAGGTAGCAGTAAAAGTGCAGCCACCACGACGAGCTCAGTGAGGGGTTAGTTCGGACGAACTATCAATCGAAATTCGATTAATGAAACGGGATATAGTTTTGATATCAATTTGCTATTCAAATTATATCAGATGAAATTTGCCACAGGGGCGATCTTACATATAGTAAGAAAAGGGGCGCTAGCAATTTTTTGTAAAATGAAATGAAAGGAAATTGCAAACCTTCGATGCTGAAAATAGAGAGAAATCTAATTCGACCAAAGAAAAAAAAAAACAAGTAAAAGAGAGAAAATAGATGTTTGAGAATAAATTATTTTTATTACGATTTAGCCTGAGAAACCTTACGAAAGTAGAAAAAAACTCAGGATCTTTTCGCACTACAATTATACAATAGAAAAATAATTTTTAATAAAAAAAATGGACGATGGACCGTTAAGGTCTGATTCTCAAGACAAAGAAATCTTGAGAATATTCAAAAAAAACATTCAACAAAATGAAAATTGGTTTTCACGATAACACAAATTATAATTGTAGTACTTAGTTTTTATGTTCCGAGTTTCCTACTTGTCCTTTGATCCAAATTCCTCCTTCTTAATTCCTCCTTTCACTATCCTTTTTAACACTTTATTTTTCTACGTATGTAAATTCCTCCTCGATTTTCCTTGTATTTTTGGATTTTGGTTTATCTACTTCTTAACACTTTGCAGTCTAACAATGAAGTGAAGTCCAGATCCCAAGATCTGTACTCTCGCTTCCTTTATCTTTCCAATAATTTTAGCTTTCAGCCTATCCGGAATGGCAGTCCTCGATCACTTCATAAACAACCAATCGGAGATCGGTTATTGAGAGCAACTTGTGATGAGATTCTCGCGATCCTTCCTTACTCGCTCTTTTCTCCCATCTCAAATGCAAGTCATTTTGGAATTCGCCGCCCGCTAGGTTGACTTCCAGGTTACGGCCATTCCAGGAGTTGCATTCAGTCCCCCACTAACTTTCGAAGAAAACACATTCTATTTAGTAACCTACGAAAATTAATTGGTAGGAGAAGAAATAGAAATTTAGGGTCAGAATTCAAGCCAAGTTGTATATTAATTATTTGAAAATTCCTTAACCCGTCCATCCGTCCATAGTAGTTTAGTTAATTACTTTTGACTTATATTTTCTGTTCCATTACATTCATTATAAATACTTATCGAAATTATGAAAGAAGATTTTAATTGACATTCGTAAAAAGTAAAATAAAAACATAGATTAAGTTTAGAAATTTAGTGTGTAAACACATAGTGTGGAATCGAGTTTACCAGACCGTCCGTCTCGTTTGGTCTCACTTCTACTCCAAAGCCAAGGGTCGACCTGAAAATAAACTTGTTACTCCACGACAATGAAAGAGAGAGAACCATTGTCTGAAGGACCATGGCCGTCCCGCTCTGTCTCTCACTTTCGCATTGGAAGAATGTGACATGTTTGTCAAATAGGCATATTGATTTTATTTAGTTTGTCGTGTTTTTTGATTAAACTTGTTGCGTTTATTTTTAACGTAACAACTGGTTAAGGGAATTTCACATAAATTTAAGGGAAATTTCCTATTTTCTTATTTGAACACTTAAAACAATAATATCCCCATAGTATCATATCGACAGTATCAAAAAAAAAAGATTTTTATATTTTGCAAGATTCTTGAAAACTGAATTTTGAAATCCACTGGTGCTTTAGAAGATTCTTAAAATGATAAAAAAAAAATCGCACCAGAGTTTTTAAGATTTTGAAAATAATGAAATAAAAATCACGCGATTTTTTTATTTGATTATTTTCAGAATCTTTAAAATCATCAGTTGATTTCGAAATGCACCTGCCCCGTAGTGCTGGATAGACTGGGCGTTAAACCCAACTAAATGAGTCAAACAAAAGACCTTTGTTCGACTTTGACATAACAAATCGGTCAACACAAAGGTATTATCCATTAACAAAAAATTAGCGTTTCTTTACTTTTCGGGTAAAGTTTGGGAAAAAGCTCGGGAAAAAGTTCGGGCTCTAGCTTTTTGATGTTCTTTTTGTGATTTGGTGCCCGAACTTAAAAGTAAAGAAACGCATTTGGGATGTTTCTGGGTAAACTTCAAATTTAAAGACAGCTATGTATGTATATGTAGCGAAACAGTTTTCTTTTTGGAGGAATTTAAAACAAAAATTAAACAATTAGGTATTCTTACTAATGGATGATGAGGAAGATAACATTACTTCCATATTCGTTTACTTTTATTAAATTTTAATTTTCGATAAGCTGATTTAATTTTGACAAGCAAGAAAGTGCCCGACCTAAAATGTTCGGGTAAATTCTTACTGGAGGGGAAACGAAAAGAAAATGAAAAGTTTTGGCATATTCGTGCCAGAAAAAAGTAAAGAAACACGTTTTGGGATCCCGCGGGCGAGTAAAGAAATAGACCTACAGTGAGGTAAAAAAAAATTGCAAGCAAAAAGTTGGGTTAAAACCGAAAAAGTAAATATTTTTTTTTCGGGGGGTTTCCTCGCTCTAATATTTTAATCCTCTTCTATTGAGATGCCTATCTAACTATAAAAAAAATCAAGCCATTACTCCGGGAGTCGTTTTGGAAAGTCGAACCAAAACACATATTTCAAACGTGAAAAAGAAAATAAAATGTACAAAATTAACAAAACTCATTCACAATGAACTTTTGATAAGTATTCACAATCGGTCTAAAATTATCAGTTGATACCCATAATACCAAATTAATTGAGAGGATTTATCGACTATCATATTGACACTCATAATAGAGCTGAAACATGTAATTAAAGTTGATCAACCAAACGCTTCAAAAGATTATTGGAAGCTGTTCGCGTTCGGCTTTCGAAAAAACATGAATTTATAAATTAATTTCCAATTCTCAGAAAATGTTTTTCCCAATTCACATTATATATGTATGTATGTACATATGTATATGTACATAATATTACAGATTACAATTTTTCAACGGCTATAATAATACTGCACAAATAAACAATTTTGTTTTTTATTATTTTATTTTAAATATGTATTTATCTTTAAGGATTTGTCAAACTAATTTTGTTTTTATCAATACAAAATTTCTTAGCCCTCTAGATTTTGTGTTTACATTTTTATTTATTTTGTTACTGTGATTTTCGACAAAATGGGAAAATGGTGTATAATGGAATTATTTTCTCTATTTATGTATATAATAATTGGATATTGAATTTTGATGGTAAAATAATTGCTTAGCAATTTAAAAAAATCTAAAAGCTGACATAGTTATTGTTTGTTATTTTATGATTATATACCAAAATAGCTTTATTTTTGTTAATACAATTTTATTGTTAGTATCGAAAATATTATATGAGAGACACGTACATATGTATGTATAAAATATATTATAAATAATTTTAAATATTTTTTGTGTATAATAACTTTTATATGTATATTATATAATATATGATTCGAAATCCAACATAGCAAATATTTTATAAAATATATATTTAATATATGTGTGTGTATTAAAAAGCAAATTAAAACAAGAGAAAATATGTTAATATATATATCGCATTGCAATTAACGAAAATATAGAATAAATAAATGTGGAATGTGTTTAAGACAAAAACAAGATTATGTCGTATGAAACAACAAAAAGAGATATTTTATGTTAATTTCAAATAAGCAAAAATTAAACTATTAACAGGAGTTTTAAAAACCATTGCAAATATAAATGTTTATGTTAACATAATCATAACTTATATAATAGAACAAACTGAGATTAAATTAATTAAATACCTTTCACCTTTATGTTATGTTAAATATTTTAAGACCTTAATGTTTCTTCGTTTGTGAATTTAAACGTGAAAAATTGCAAATATTTTACTCTTTAGAGCAAAATGCTAGAAATCCACAGGTTAGTTTTTTGCTCATCGCTAGGTATTTTCTTTTTCCTCTCTTTTTTACTATCAGTCGATTTTTAACAGAATCTTATACAATTTCTTCCGTATACTGTAATTTAAATTGGTTCCAAAACCATTAAAATACTCGGTAGAAAAGCTAAGTTATCAATTTGTAAACTACTTGTAATGTTTAAGATTTAATCAGACTTGGAAAACGTAAGCAATACAAATATCATATAATAAGAAAGGATATACAAGTCTTGTCTTGCCTTAAAATAAAAGTGTCTTACGTTTTTAAAGTTATATTAACATTAACTGAAGAATAGGTACAACATCTAGAAAACCTAGGTTTTTATTTCTATAATGTATACACATATTAAGCTTTTTATTTATTAATATGTGGTTTTCTAAAGATTTAGTTTTGTTAATAAGGACTTCTTATCTGGGATATTGGAAATTGAACACAAACAAACATATGTACCTATATGTCTAGTTTTTTTAAGTTTCGTTTTCATTAAAATATTGCACTGAAATACATTAGTAAGGATTGTTTAAATTGTTTTAATATCCTCCAATGAGGATTTCTTTGTATTAATATTTTTAAGGCATTTTTCTTAAATACGTACATGCATACACACATACAAGATGTTGGGGCTGTGCCAAATGTTTATTGCTTTTGTACAGGTTTTACTTTTACATTCCCATGTAAGATTGTTTTATGAGCATTAAACACTGATGTGGATTTCTTATAAAAGTTTAATATGCAAGTACATGTATTCATTATTATAATTATTATTATTATTATTATTATTATTTGAAGTCTAAGCACTAAAAAATTTTATTTTCTGATAATTTTGTTATATTTTCAATAATACCGAAAGTGTATTAGTGGTGGGTAGAGTTTGTAAAGGTATAACGCATTTATTTTAACTTCTTTCTATGTGTATCGCAGTGTATTCATTTTTGATTGATTCAATAAATATTTCATTCATTTTTTAACAACTGCTGCTGTGTTATCCTGAGTTATCCTTTATATATGCATATGTATATGTATTTAAAATGTGTTTTTTTTAATAAAATTTTATTGTAAATATATAAAGTATGATTTATTTATAAACTATTTTTATAATACGGAAAATGTACATACAACATAAATTTGTATAAATTTAATATTAAATAAAAATTATTGTTTAAATAAAAGTTTTCAAAAAAGTTAATTCAGAAATAGTACTTTTATTGCTACATAGGTATGTCGTATTTTATTGTGTTTGCTGTTGGATTTCAATTTTCTCGACTGTCATGTCTGGATTCATAGCTGTAGCTTCCTGAAAGTAAAAATAAGTTAAATCTGCTTTAGTTATGCTTTAAAATTTATATTTCAACATTTTTATAAAATATTGCTACACAACACTACATTTGGAAGAACAAGTCTGTGGCATTTGGTACAAATTGATAAGTCCAAAATTGACTTTTTTTTGTTGATATGATACTGCCAATATATTTTTTTTTGGCTATATTTTAATTCAATATATAAACAAAATCTATAAATAACTTTAATAGTTTGGTCCATAGATGACGAAAGTACGGTGTTTATGTTTTATGTTTGGTATAAACATGATATATGCACACTTTTATTGAAGATATGAGAAATTTAATTAAAAAGTACTTTCAGTACCTACATTGTCAAGAGACAGTTATGTAAATAAAATAAATTTGAAGTAAATATCATTGTTAGCTCTCAAGATAATAGAGTCGAAAAAACAATTTTTTGTACTTTTCCATTCTTTGTAAGAAACAGTCGATACATTTTTTTTTTTGTAATTTTTTTTTAATGTTCCTAGAAGTCAAAAAAAGAAGACCACAGATTAGTAAGAACAGAAATCATTATAAGCCATAAGACACTGAAAAGAAACCGACAAGTCCATTTCATCCCAAAAATGATTTCCGACCAAAAAATAGTAGATTATAACCAAACATTGACAGCAAAGATAAATCAATTATCAACCTCAAATCGTGACATACAAAACACATATGACGAATTAGAAAAAATCATAAAAAACTCTGCAAAACTGTGTACATACACCAAAACATCAAAAGATAAATTATCCAACAATACAAAAATCTTAATCTCAAGAAGAGCTACTCTACGAACCAAGCAACAATTACTTAACCAAGAAAAAAACTGAACTAAAAGAATTAAGAAAAACTATCAAACTAGAAATAAGGAAAGATATCAACAAGTTCAACGAAACAATAGCTAGAGATACGATTAGACAAACAAAATCAATAAGGAAAACAAAATCATTACTTAACAGTCAACAGGAATAAATTATTAGCTTAAAAAGCCCAAATGCAAGCAACATAACAAATAGAAAAGAGTTAAACGAAAGTGCTACTAAGTTCTTCGAAAAACTATTCTCCTTGACCAAGCATATAACTGAAGAAGAAAACATTGAAAACATAGATATCAATCTCCTAACCACGCAAACTCCCATGTTTAGCAAAGAAAGTATTGAAAGGACCATAGACGATTTGAAAAAAGACGAATGCACTGGAAATGATGGAATCTATGCAGAAATGATAATATACGGGAAAGAATCGCTTTCCGAAATCTTAACATTTATGTTTAACGAAATCATAAGAACTCAGCAAATCCCTAAGCAATGGAGAGAAACAACCATTACACTTATACATAAAATAGGAAAAAAAGACGATCTGAACAACTATAGACCTATAAGTAACATTTCGACAATTTATAAGCTGTTTTCAAAAACAATCTACAGGAACATCAAACAAGTTTTTAACAATAAACAACCTAGGGAACAAGCTGGATTCAGAGAAGGTTTCTCAACAACATACCACATACAGACGATGAATCAACTAATAGAAAAGTGCAATGAATTTCAACAACCAATATACTTTCTATTCATAGACTTCAGTAAAGCATTTGACAGCGTTGAACACGAAACAATATGGACATCTCTAGAAAATCAAAATATGGATCCAAACGTTATAAGGACTATCAAAAACATATACAAAAATAATGTAGCACAAATAAAAACAGAAAATATCTCTTCGACTCCGCTATTTTACCGGTGCTTATTTATGGACTACAAACCCTGAGCTTGACTACGAAATCTCTTAAGGATCTGTCAATCCAAAATGGAAAGAAAAATCCTCAGAATAAGAACCAGCAAAAGGATAAGAAATGAAGACATCCGAAACAGTACTCGAATAATTGACGTGATAGATAGAACTAAAAGACAAAAATGGAGTTGGGCAGGACATATTTCAAGACTACAGGATCAAAGATGGACAAAGTTGGCAACAAAATGGAGACCGGAAAGCAAGAGACGAACAGGCCTACCGAACAAGAGATGGAGCGACGATCTTTGCCAATTAACGAAAATTGGTACAGTGAAGCGAAAAATCGAGACCAATGGGCCGCTTTGGGGGAAAACTAATAATAAAAATTGAAAAAATAAATAACCAAACTTCTAAATATCAAATTATCTTACTTTTCCATTATCTAATTAATAATTCTGTATTTGTAATTTGTATCATTATATCAAATAATTTGCAAAATTCTAATTAAAAAAATTAAAAAATTGTATCTATAGATGTATTTAAATGTACTTAAAATGATAAGGCAATAAAAGCTTATATAATAATATAATAATAATAAGAAGTCAAAAAGGTCATTTCATGTACTTAAGAATTGTTTTGAAGATGTTATCATTATCATTTCTCCTTCATTACATACTGAGCACCAAACATTTTCTTAAATACCACAAATCTCATAGAAAGGGGAGCTGGGTGGTGAAATCTCCCAGTTTCCGAGCAATAACAATGATTATCTACTTTAATCAATTTTTATTTTAGACATTATACCTGGATTGCCTCAGCTAGTGCTTTGTCATGATCGATCGGATCGCCATCTGATTGAATTGTTATCTTTTGTTCTACCCTTGTCTCAACAATTCCATCTCGTTCGGTTTTATACTAGAATTATAAAATGTATTTATTGACACGCATTTTTACAAATTGGTTGATGTCTTACAGTAATAGTTTCGACAGTTCTCGTTTTGCTACTAACTGTTTGTGAAGAAACAATTTCTCCATGACCAGAATATCCGGGTGTTTCTTCACCCAGTATACCTCGGGTTTGTTCAACATGTGGTCCGGAGCTTGTAGGGGACTGCTATAATTTCATAAAACATTTCATTAATATTAAAAAAAAATAACGAGGAAATAAAATATGTTACAATATATGTATGAATGATTTTTACATGAAATACGGTTACAATTTTTCAAAATGTCCAACTTATAACAATAACTCAGATGCGAAACTAAATACGACAACGAACAATTTGCATATACATATCTATAATTTGTAACTATACTATTGTTTTTTAACTAATACAAACCTGGTAAGTTAACGATTTTACCACTGAACCATACGGCCCATCGATTGGAGTACCTGAATCACCAGAACTTGTCGATGAAATACTATCTCTTCTTTGAAACTAAAAATTTTTAAAATATTTGTTTGGATTCATTACGAAATAAACAACAAACAATTAAATTGTACCATTCAAAAAGTGCATGCACATTTTTTTTTTTTCAAACCAAAAAATTAAACGAAAATAAAAAAAAAACAGGCATGCTTTTCTCTAGTTTTTGTAGACTTTTACTCAAATCTGATCTTACCTGGTCTCCACTTGTAACTGTTGCAGTTGTCTTAACCTCTTGTGTTACTACTCGTTGTTCTTGTTTGTTTGGATCGTGAGTGCGTGTAGTGGCTACAGTTTTTTCTTCAAGCTGTTCGGTTTTCGCTTTCTTACCCAGGTCTTCGTGGGTGGTGGCAGTTCGAGTAGTAACAGCGGTTGCTGTTACATAAGCACCACTTAAATCATCTCTTGGAGGTTCGGCCTAGGTTTTATGTGTGGTTGTGTTAATTAAAAAACGTTGTTTTTTTGCAAAACAAAATAAAGACCATTTTGGCAAAAAATTACTTAAAAGAGGTATAAAGCATGCAAGTAATGAAGGTAAAATATAAGCATAACATAAATAGTAAGCATTTTGATATATATGTATATATATATATATGTATATTTATATATGTATATATATATGTATATATATACCCCAGAAAGTTGATACTTTGTTCGATTTAAAATGTGGTTCGTTACTTTTTTCGAGCAGATACATATGAAGGAAACGGTATTTACTTTGGTTTAGGTACGTACAAATTATCATCGTTAACATTTTTATTACCACTACCACTGTATGCTAAGACTTATGGCGTTTTCAGTTGGCAATCTGGAAGCAGAAAAAAGCATTCTGAAAGCGTTCAATTGGACAAAAGTGACAGTTCTGAGATTTCTCTTCTGGATTTGAAATCAGAAGCAAAAACAGAATCAATCCCACATTCAAAGATTTTAAATGTCACACTTGATAAATGCCATATTTTTTGAATTAACAAATTGTGCGAACTGTGAAGTGATTGCTTGAAATAAAAATATAAAAAAATAAAAAATAATATTGAAAATATCTTAACAATTGTTCCTTGTTAGAAACATTGTTGGAGTCGTCTTTCTCATCTTCTTCATCAAGTGATGACGATGCAAGTGATTCAGTTAATTTTATCTTGCAGACGTTTTCCAAAAAACCATGATTGCAAAACTACCAATACTGTCACACCAAACTTTCAGAATTCAGAAAAACTGTTCAATTGTGCTTCTGCTTCTAATTTCAATTCCGGATTGCCAATGAATAACGAAATTAATTCACACCTTGGTGAATTTACAAAAGGTTAGAACTTCATCACAACAAAAGTAAGATCAATTATGCGAGAAACAGATTGGCGCAGCAACTTTAACAGCAACTTTGACAACCACTTTACTCATTTTAGACCCAGTGGTTTTAAATGGCTTTGAACCATTGAATAAGAAATAGAGGAAGAGGTATTTGTCTCATATACAGTATACGTGAGTGAAGCATACAAGAAAAAAAAAATTGATCCTCACCTGTCATTTTGCCTATCCGAAAGAGAGTGTGAAAATTTGAATAATTTAAGAATAGTCATAATTAAGCTTTCAAACCGAATAAAAAAGTACAATAAAAGTGATTCTTTTAGATATATGCAGTATTTCATTAAAAAATACAGAACAATACGCGGTGCTGTGTTAAAACGTGTAAAAACACCTATAATAAAGAAATACAAAAGTTTTCGGTTCACAAGTAAGTTGAGCGCCGGTAGTGGAGAATTATTTGTCTACGTTTTAATAACAATATGTTATGACCCTGTTTCAAAGCATTTGTGTTTGTGTAACTCACACAATTATGAAAAATGCTTCAATTTTTTCTCGATTTTCCTCTTCCTATAGTTCTGGTTGAGTTCATAATTGCAACATTTTTGCACATGCCATGCATTTATGAACAGAAAAGCTATTGCAAGTATCAACAGATCTGCATTGCATTGCAAAAGAAGGGTTCATAAATGCAGAAGCTTAGCAACATTTTGTGCACATATCCAAGAAATTAATTTGAGAATTAATTTTTAATCTCCTGAATAAAATAAGCTTTAAAAGTAGTCAGGGACAACCTTAAAATGGATATTAAAAGCTTCGTATCGGCATCTGACCAGAATTTTCGGTCACTTTTATTCCTATGAAGTATAATTTTTTTTAACTTTTTAATAAAAAAAACACATCAATTTTTCACAAAATATTCAATTATTTGGCTTACATATTTTCACCAGCCATTTTCCTGCGGAGCGGCAGCAAAACAAAAATTGTTGCAAACTTGATCGCACTCACACTATCAGTTTGCTTTTATGAACACAGTCACCGACAATTGTAATGCAAAGACAATGCAGTCTATCTACATTTATGAACGCAAATCTTGCATGCCTGCAGCATGTTTTAATTTATGAACTTAGCCTCTTTTAAATTCTTTGAACTAGGGATGCTCATGGAACAAAAACATCGATGTTTTATTCGATGTGATACATCGTATAAGTTCACAAACGCATCACTGCAGTAATGATGCCCAAATGTTCAAAGTCAAAAGATCACAAACGCAGATTCTGGTATCACTTATCTCGTCAACTGTTCTTTATTGCAAAGTTGCATAAAATGATGCGCAAAAACTTAACAAAAAAGCATCACTACGACAGCGTGATTAGTCGGCATCGCATCAGCAACAGCTGCATCAGCATCAGCATCGCAGAAAAGCAGTGATGCCGAATAACTGCAGCAAAATTTGACTTTTGTGAACTTACACATCGTAACCTTACATCGATGTTTGTCGATGCATCGCATAAAAACTTCGATGTTTTCGTTGTATCGAATGAATAAATAAAATATTTTTTTTTAGTTTTTGATGAGTTTTATTGTAGCCTGTCTCTGGATATATAATGTAAAGTAGAAGAATGAATTCGTTTCGGTTAGGTACTGTGACTGAGTTGCGAAACATCGGATTTATTCGATACATCGAATAGTAAACATCGATGTTTTCGATGTATCGATGTTTTTTGAGCGACCCTACTTTAAACACATTGACACAGCAACATCGATATCAACCTTACCTTAAGTCGACATTTTCAGGTTTATCAACATAAAAAATAAAAAACTGAAAATATAAAAATTAAAGAGCGTCTATAATTGAGTCAATTAAAACAAATCCTTTTTTGTGCGATAGAAGACGTAAATCATACAAAAGCATTGACGCCAAACAATATTAAAAATACATACATATATGTCATCATCACTACATATGTACAGTTTTTCCATATAATTTTACGGCAAAATAATTTTTATATTTGAATTATTTTGTTTGTTATTGAAATACTCTTCAGATTTGTTTGCTTTCAAAATCGCTGTTGACGTTGTAATCTGTTTCACATGACTTTTGCTGTCAAAGTTCTCTTTGCTGTCGATGTTGCTGTTGAAGTTGCTGTGCCAATCTGTTTCTCGCATTAAAGTATTTTCAAATGATGATTTGCAAAAAAAGTCGGCCTCTACTCAATATTTTTAAAATAAAAAAAGCACGTTTTCATCTTCTCAATTAAAAATATAAATGGCAGATTATTAATAATTTTAATTTTTTTAAATGTAAAACGAGTATCTCAATTTATCTTAAAAAAAGAATGTGTATCGTCCTCGGAAATGCAATCTAGTGGGATTGTTTAGTTCATTTACCACATCTTCTAGGAGAAGGAAATAAAATATTTTTTACTTTAATTTTTTATAATTGACCATTTCATATACTTATAAATTCAAAACATTTGGTTTGTCAATTAAAAAGAAAAAAAACAGAAGTTTTCTCCACAAAAATAAATTGTTCTTATTTTTTTTTTTATTGACTTGTTGTTTTGTTCAAACCCGTGATAATGAAAGTAACAACTTAAATAGAAGCATAATGTAATTTAATTGTAGATATACGAGTAAGATAATGTTTGTTAGTAAAGAATAATTTTGTCTAGCTATCGATTCAAAAGCGAATGCAATAAGAAAACATACACAATACGCATGTTAAAATAATATAACATTGTTGAGTGCCAAAGAAGCTACAGCTGATTATTTTTGCAGTTATTTAATTCACATCCATTATTTACACCAAGAAATGTAATATAAATGAGTTCCCTTCACCATGTTAAATATTAAATGAAGGCTAACCTTATGTTCCTGCGTTGAGAATGTTACTTCTCCAGTGCCTAAATTCCTTACTTCTTCCTCCACATTATGCGTAACGCCATCTTCGTTCTTAGTTAGCACTTGTTTTGTCGTTGTCTTTACTACTGTTGGTGTGCTCACATATTTTCCTAGTTTCCCACCTCCAGCTTTTGGTGTTCCTGATTGCATTTCTTTTATGTTCTCCGATGCATATTGCTTGGTCATATCATCATCACTGCTGGCCTCAGAGTCCCGTCGCAAAGCATTTTTACCCATATGCTTGATTCCATCAAAGAACTGCTGACGTGTAATTGGGACAGATTCCGTTTTAGTGCTGACCTCAACGTCATTACCAAAGTGAGTTGGATCTATCTGTGCATAGTTAAGAATAAGTTTTCCTGTAACTGGATCCATAATAGCCGTGTCTGGATCGATGTCACCAGTTTCAGGATCTATGTGCCCGTATTCGCTCTTAATGCGTCCCGTTACCGGATCAATCTCTCCTGAAAGCGTCATGGTATGAGTGACAGTAGTACGAGCTCCAGCTATGCGAGGATCGTTTGGATCAACCTGAATAATTTCACCAGTTATTGGATCAATCATATTATAAACATAAACAGTTCTATTGGAGAATTTTAAAATGCGTCCCGTTTGGGGATCGATTTCAACCGATTGGGGGTCAAATTCTTCTGGGCGGCCGCGTTCGTCTGTCTTTGAGATTAAAAATATTTTTACAATGATAATTTTGCCAGTTTTTGGATCAATTCGGCCAACTTTGGTGTAAGTTTCACCACTCTCTGGGTCCACCTGGGTAACAGCGTATAGTGGTTCACCAGTTTGAATATCAACTTCACCAGTAGCAGTAAATATTTTACCAGTGTTTGTTTCAATTTTTATTGTGTTCGGGTCTAATTTTGTTTGCTGTTTAATTTCATTTCTCTTTTGATCTAAGTAGCCGTAGATTGTAATTACGTAACCACTTATAGGGTCAACGCTACTAGAGACATATTGAAGTTCATTAGTATTTAGATCCTTGACGCCAGTTGGTACCCAAATTTGATTTGTCTTGGGATCAATAATGATATCTTTATCATCACGTAAATCATTAATTGGCTGTTGAGTTTTTGGATCGACGCGATGCTGAACAATGCGTAATGATAAGATGCGGGCATAGTCTTTATCGAATTTGTTGGTTTTCGGATTGACTTGATTTTTAAGAACAATTTGACCAGTGACTGCATCAATTTTAACATCCTTTAGTGTTGTTTTGCCTGTTTTTGGATCTTGACATGTAATTGTGTGCCTGACAAGGTCGATTTGGCCATACTTTGTATCAACTTTTCCAGCTTTTGGATCGAATTGTCCTGCTGAAGTTTCCACTTCAGTAGTTTTGGGCTCAATAATGCCCTTCTTTGAATCATATTTACCAGACAAAGATGTAACTTCTACAACTGGATCAATCTGTTGACCAACCTCAATTAAAAGCCCAACACTTATGTCAATCTTTCCTGATTTTGGATCAGTTATTCCAACAATAGTTATTTGACCAGTAGCTGGATCAACTGTGACATTCTTTAAAGAAATAACTTTTCGTGTTTTAGGATCTACTGTTTTAATTTCACCTGTTTTAGGATTTATTTCACCATATTTTGTGTCTAAAATACCTGTTTCTAAGTTCAAAACACCTAAAGAACGTTCTACTTCACCATTAACGGTGTCCACTTTCTTCGTTTCTGGGTCAATTCTACTAATAATCGCAGTAAGCTCAACAACGGGATGATCTTGTGCAGTTACACATATGACCTGGCCCAAGGAGTCGTCCACGCGACCATTCTTTGGATCAGCAACTCCTTTAATAAGATGCAGATTACCAGTCTTAGGATCGACTTCACCTTGATATGTTTCTTTCTTTCCGGTCTTTGTATTCAAAGCTTCAAGTGTTCCTTTTTGAAGATCTATCAAACCATATTTCGACTCGATGCGACTAGTTTCTGAATCTAAAACACCACTTGAATGTTCGATGTGGCCGCTTTCGGTATCGATTCTCTTAGTCGATGGATCAAATTTGGATGTGATGACCATAATCTTTACTCTCTTCTTCTTGGCTTTAGAGATATCTTTAACTGGTAAACCGGGAACAGATTTTCCCACTCTATCTAAGCCAGGGTTGGGTTTTTTTTTTGCATAGCGTTCAGCATCCAAAAATGCAGCTGTTGGATCAATGGTGGGCTTATACCTACCAGGAACCCCGGATGTATAACCAACTCTGCCTTCATTTGGAGAATAAGATCTGCCTTGAGCATCTGTCAATGGAGCAGCATTTTCAGCTGTGGCAAGTAATTTAGCTTTTGTTTTGGGTGACAAATTTGCTTCCTTTAGTAGCTTTTCTTTAGTTTTTGGTGACAATTGACCTTTGTTCAACTTGTCGCGTGTCTTAGGCGATAATTCTCCCTTTTTAAGTTTTTGGGCATGTTCTTTAAGTTGCTCTTCGTTTCCAGGAGCATAATTAAAAGCCAATCCAACCTTCTTTTGCTGTGATCCTGGCGACATTTGTTCGTTACCATCATAGCCTTTGTTCGAGTTTGGACCTTGGTCGTAACGGAATCCACCAGGGACGTATGACTTACGCGTTGGACTTGTGCCAGCTTCGTCTTCGGAATATTCATATGGCCTAGTATAACCCGATTGACCCTTATTTTCATTTGAATTATCTGGTGAGATGGATAAAACGCCAACAGCAACTTTTTCTTTTCCCGTTTTACCGAATTTATCTTTCAAATCTTTTGTTGGTGAAGGTGATTGTTCCTTATCTTTTAGTGACTTGTCCTTCGGAGATTTTCGACCTCCAGAGAAGAGACCAAGTCCCTGAGTAATTTTGAAAACAAAAATAAATTGAAATAAAAATAAAAAAATAAATAAAACAAAAAGTAAATATTTCTAATATCTATAAAAACAACTTAAGATAAAAAAATATTAAAAATCAATCATTTGATTAAAATAAAAATCCCAAATTTCGATGATTTTCAGACAGACGACTTTTTTTTTGATTTTTTATATCATTGCAAATTTATATATTCTATAGTGATGTTATATATATGTACATATGTACATGTACACATTTATGTATTGGTTGTAAAAATAAAATAAATATTGCAAGAAAAAAATTAACTTACTCGTCCTTTGCCGGTAGACTTTTCCGAGTGATTTGAATCATTTAAATTTAAGCCATCATTGCCTGTACAAAAAATTATATTAGTATTACATAATGTAAGTGCGGAAAAAAAATACCATTTACTCCAGCATTGAATTTTCCACTGCTCTTGTCCTTGTCTTCCTTAGATTTCTTTTCATTATTTTCTTTTTCAGAATCTCCAGAACGTACCTATTAGAAAAACCAAACTCCAAATGAATAACTTTGAAACAGGTGTGTAAACATTAAATTTTACATAAAAGCTGTCCTAAATTATTCGAAAAAAACAAGCACACATGCAACTAATAACATATTTAATTGGATGATAAATTACAAATGGATATGGTTTTTGTCAAATTAAAGTAAACTAAAACAAATTAAAAAAACTTATATATGATGTAGTGTTGGTAGTTGTTTTTGAAGAATCGCTTTATTATTACAATCTAACAAATCAAAATTTTGGCGCTACAATTTTGTTCAAGTTAATTTTAAAAACAATCATCAACCAACATACAATTGTTATTAAAAATGGTGCAATTCTTTTTTGGTTCTTAAATTGATTCATCATAATGGCGCATACATTTTTAACCTTCCAAGGAAAAATAAAAGTTACACCATTTTTTCATTCATGGTCTCAATTTACTTAAATAATGTATTTTTAAGAAATACACTGCCAATCACTAGGATGAGGCCACATATTTCTCAACCGATTTTCGGTCCGATACCTGTTGGAATTTGTTTAACCCGGAAAATTTTACTACATGAGAGTAGGTACATATTTTCTTAAAACAAAGTGATACAATTATAGGGTTAATTAGAAAAGACCGTTGGAATTTCCCTACATTAATGAATGAGCTACCTAAAAAGGATATAAAAAAGTGCGTCACTAGGATGAGGCCATTGCGAATATTTCGTTGTAGAAGTTGACATCAGCAATTTTTTTCAAAATTTTGGTTGCAATATTAAAGAAAGTTTTACAAATAACTCTTTTTATTAAATTTCAATTACAAATGGGTTCCGGAAAGACGTTGACAGTGGCAGAAAGAGGACAAATCGATGCTTTCAAGGAAATGGGACTCTCAAGCCGAGAATTAGTAAGGAAGCTGAACAGAAGTAAGACTGTTGTAAACAACTATCTTGCTGATCCTCAAAACTATGGAAAAAACGAAAAAGGACGTACAGCCCAAGCAACAACATCCCGAGAAAAGCCGTTAATTTTACGTATTGCTTCAAATTCTACTCAATCAAATAAGGTCCAAAAGCGGAGTATCAGCCAGTATTTCGACAGTCCGAAGGATAATAAGAAAAGATGGTACTATCCAGAGAAGAAAACTCAAAAAGAAACCTGTTCTAAAGCAAGTACACAAGGACCTGCGAATGAACTTTGCAACAGAACATGTCTCTTGGAGCAGTCAATGGAAACGCGTCGTGTTTTCGGATGAACAAAAGTTTAACCTTGACGGCCCCGATGGTTACAACTTTTATTTCCATGATTTAAGAAAAGAGGAACTAATTTTGGGAAGACATCACAGCCGTACATCAGGTGTTATGGTGTGGGGAGCTATCACCTACTATGGCAAAATCGAATTGGAGTTTCTTTCTACAACAATGAACGGAAACAGCTACAAATGCTTGTTGGAACGGTCATTTCCGAAGATGAAAAATATTTTTGGACCTCTGCCTTGGATTTTCCAACAAGACAATGCCCCCATCCACACTTCCAGGGTTGTCAAAAGCTGGATTTTATCAGAAAACGTAGAGCTTTGGCCATGACCCTATTCACCGGACTTGAACATAATCGAAAACGTATGGGCATGGCTATCTCGAAAAGTTTAAATTTGTATGGGTAAGAAATTTCCAGCAGGTATAAAGAACGAAAATCGATTAAAAAATATGTGACCTCATCCTAGTGATTAGCAGTGTAATACATTTGTAGGGACAACGGAAATAAATAGAAAAGGAAAACACAGATAGGGAAATTTGTTTATATAAATCTGTTTAAAATTATAAAACTGAGTTCAATTTAATTTCTTAAACTCTTTTTGGAAAACTCCTGCAGTAGAAAATTAACTGCATCACTTGATGAAGAAGATGAGGAAGACGACTCCAACAATGTTTCTAACAAATTAGGAACAATAGCTAAGATATTGTCAATATTATTATACATATATTATTTATGTATGTAGAATTCATAAAACATTTTGCTATAAATTATGGTCCTGCAGTTCTTATGTTCTTATGTATACTTTTGGTATACAAAAGTATACCAAAATGGAATATCTATTCCATTTAGATGGCATTACAAAATCTTCTTCTTAATACATGGAATCGAAAGCGAAAAACATACGCATGGTAAACTGGGATTCGTCCGAAAACTTGGAGATCTACGGTAATGTGGCCTCCTCTATCGTCGCTGATGAGGAAAATTTACATTAATTTTAAATTCTTCATCGCTTAGTCCCATTGGATTCAGACTTTTTTGTATGCTTTCTTCCTTCTCAGATTCGATTTAAATCATTAAGATCTTAAAATGGAAGAACATTGTAAATGCATTTTTATTCTTTTTAATTTCTTAATTTCAATTATGGACAAAAATCTGAATAACATTTCGTCACTATAACTTTCATAAGTAGGCTCTATTCCACTTCTAAACGTGTTTAGCTTTTCATGGCTCTATGCAGTGTTGTATAAGTAGAGGCATTATAAGGAGTATATAACTGTATGTTGCGTTTATATATAAGGCTGTAAAAATTTAAACGGTGCCAAATTAAATTTGAATGGAAAATCGAAATAGCAACAATTATATTTGTCAGTACAAACTGTTTCCTACTTGTAAGCCAGGAGAAGGTTTTTATAAAAGAAAACATTCCAAAAAGTCGGGAAATTATTAAAATTGATGTTTGTATGGAAAATAGAAGTGTTTTGCATGCCATTTTAGGTGGAGAAATTAGAAAAAAAAGTAATAGATGGCGTTGGGGTACGATCAATGCCGTTATACGCTGACTTAGGCTGTGTTCAATTATACAGGTGTCATTTTCTACTGATCAAATGTGTTGTTTTTTCTGCAAATGGTTGATTTTTGTTTATTATTACAGTGGTATATCGCACGCAACATACGCAAACGATAAACGCAACAAATATCTGAAATCTGAATTATACGAAATTGTGCAACGGTTTATGATTGAAAGACATGCTGATGAAAATAATGTGATTATGGAGACGATTATTTATCAATGGAAAATTCAAAGGAGAGAAGGACCTTATCCCTCGGGCTACAATAATTTCAACTGATCTTCTAATTAAAGCGGAAAAATTGTGATTGAAATTTGAATTATCTGAGTTTTATTATCACCCTGAGTTTATCATATGGCGTTCAATTTTAAATTATTTTTACACAGATTATATTTTTTTCATTATAAATGCACACAGCGGAACTGTTGGAAATTAGCTAGTACTTTATAACTAAAAGCTAAAAAAAATTGAAGACCGATATGTATTTAGTATATGTTTATCCTCTACATGTTTCTAAGTCTTTAAACAAATTCTATAAAACAAGAACTGAAGCCGCTTGACCACCAGAAGCGTTGTATGTTCGTGAATTGGACTGAGCAACAACTTGAAAATGATTTGGATTTTCATCGAAAAATCATCTTGAGCAATGAGGCTCATTTTTGGCTAAATGGCTTCGTCAATAAACAAAACATGCGGTATTGGTCAGGCAGCAATCCACACGTACTCCATGCGCATGCATCCCAAAAAAATTACGGTTTGGTGTGGTTTATGGCCGGCGGCGCGGCGGCGTCGTTGGGCCGTACTTCTTTCGTGACGATCAAGACCGGCACGTTACTGTGAATGGGGATCGCTACCGTTCAATGATAACCGAATATTTTTGACCCCAATTGGATGTTATGGACTTGGCCCCATCGGTCGTGAGATTTGACGTCGTTAGACTATTTTCTGTGGGGCTACGTCAAGTCTATGGTCTATGCCAACAAGCCTTCGACGATTGATGAACTTAGTACGAATATCGAACTTGAAATTTGGGTTGACCGTCTGGACTTCTGCAAGCGTGCCCGTGGTGCCCATGCAAAAGAAATCGAGTTCCATACATAATGGTATCGAACGCACTTTCACAGGAATAAAGAATTTCATTGATAACCAAAACTTTTGTAGCGCTCTTATTGAAAAACGCTTTATGTAAGAATTGGATCAAAACAGACAAATTTTCTAATGTATGTAAGTAGACAGACCTCGGCGATATGAGGAAAATGTTATTAAATTTTTTTATTAGGATAAAGTTACTAAATAAACCTACTTTAAAACTAACGTTTAGTTTAGAACAGCAGCAAAAGCAAAATAAGTGTCGAATTTCTTTTTTGATGGATAAATTAGGTTTCGTACAATTCTGAAAAAAGGCTCATTAGTCGATATAATGGGGTGGACATGGAACAATTTTTGGTTCTAAAAACTAGTATTAAGATGAGTTAAGTGTAACATTTTAAATATAATAGACATAAAAGGGAGAAATCAGTTAAAATACCTTTATTTTAATTTTGTATTTAAGTTTTTAGGTACATTTTATACATAAATGCACTTTAAACATATGAGCTATAATTAAATAAAACTCATAGAAAATAGCATCATTTTTCAACTAGTTTATATTAAAACTAAATTTTTCTGTAAAAAAAACATATTCTTTTGTTTTAAAGCGAGCAAACAAAATTAAATGAAATTTATAATCAAATAAATATACATACATAAATACATTTTGTCAAAAAATTTGGGATAGAAAAATTGAAAAAAAATATCATGGTAGTTAATTTTTGATGTTTTTTTAATAACCTGCTCATGGACAATGTAATCGGCACCGGTCTCGTAATCGCCTTCAATTGAACTCTGCGATGAAGCAGACGCTGTACCAGTGCTTGATTCGCGCTTCAACTGTTGTCATCAATCAATTTTTTCATTTGTTTTGTATTGCATAAATAAATTTATTTATTTATTTTGTGATACATACAAAAATTATATATATTGAGTGATTGATTACCAATGTGTTGTAGATTGTGTTGAAATGTTGTTTGCGTGTGTGATGTATGTATGTGAATTAAGTGAATGAATTTTATGTGAAATTACAATACAAACCAAAAAAAAAAACATATTTAATTAATATATATTAGTTAATTATGTATATGATATTAGTATCAAAAAATTAAAAATAGGGACACGTTATTTTTTGTTGTTGTTTTGAAAATCTTCGAATGTATTTTAAAAAAATTAAATACGCTCGTATAAGAATATCAACAAACCTTTTCTTTTTTGTCTTTTTTCAATGGACTTCTGCTGCGAGGTGGATCTAAATCTGGAATATGATCTGGTGGGTGCCCCATAGTGTGACGTTTTTGAGAATCTTTTTCACGTTCTTTTTCGGCTAAGGCTAAAGCTGCATTAAACGAAAATTATGTATGATATTTAGCTTATATAATGGTGAGGGTCTGATATATACCATCCATGCTCTTGCTTGTTAGCCGACGTCCCGATAAGCTTCGATCAAACTTTGGAGCTGCACGCTCTACAGGATTTTTTCTGGTTTCATACATGGTTCGACCCGAGTAACGGAACTTAGATCCGAATCTTGGAAAGAGGCTTGATTTAGTCGGTGGCTCTGGCGTCATTAAACGGAAAAATGTATGATGTTCGACGCATGATTTCCATAGTTTTTTTGCTCCTCGATGACTCGCTAACTTAAAGCCAATCGTTGATTCGTACTGCTCAAAGTCGCCTGGACGGATTTTTATGTAAAAGTTGTGACGTTTGTAAGAGATTTTCAAAATCTTCGGCCAAGCAAAGCGATTAATACGCAGTCTAAACAAAAAAATAATAATCATTTCAATCGATACAATTATTCCAGTTTTTTTTTGTTCATACTTATCGCGATAAACAAGCAATCCAGATGCGCAAACACCTAGCATGATGTCTACACCCTCAGAGTCTTTAGCTGGATGCAAATCTACCCCGTACATAGCAAGTTTCTTTGCATTTTCTAAGTAATGCAATTCTGCTTCAGCTGGTGACTGTCCTCTATAATTTTAAATGAGATTAAAATCAATCATCTCGTATGTAGATTGTAAATTACTTATGAGTCTTATGCAAATCCATGACCTTTTGCTCCAATTCGGAGTTCTGGTTTGGTGCAATTTTGAAATCTTTCAAATAACCCCTGTCTGGCATTTCCTTTGGATCGTAGTCTCCCATTTCGGATTGAACGAGATAGGAGCCTAAAAGGGCGTGGGTAACGAATGTACATGGTAATCGTTCTTCTAAGATGTCGTTACGAATCTGAGGGGAAATATTTCATTTTTATCAGTTGTATGAATTATATCTACTCACCTGAAGACAAAGTTGGTATCTAGTTATATCCTCCTGTAGTTGAGCCGGCTCTGGAGGATAAAATTTCACAGCAAATTGTAGCACCCATGGATCAGTTCGGAAAAATTTAGCCACCAGTCTCTCTAGGTCTAACCACACACGATCATCCGTTGGAACCTGATATATTAAACCAAAGTAGTCTTTCTCCAAAATGTTCAAGCCCGCACAAATAGAATTAAGTAAATCTCGTCCTCGGGCTTTACGCTATTTAAAAAAAAAATATATAAATGTTACCTATGTGCTTGAGAACTATATGAGTTGGTCTAGTAATAATTTTGTCTTACATCAATTGTAACATCTAAAATAGAACCATCAAGGAGAGTCACGCGTGCCAAAGCAGCTTTTGATGTCGAAACAGCTGTTGACTTTTTCTTTGTAGGTGTTTCCGTCTCAGCTCCAGCGGGAGAGGATTTTATTTCTGCCGGCATCTTTATTACTTAAGGATTTCAATAATCAGTTATTTTTTGTTCTGGAAATAAGAAAATGAATTGATTAGCCATGCAAAACATTATTTTTACTTTTGTTTTAAAGTAAAGATGGATAAATATAAAAAAAATTGTTAGCTTGTATTCGGGTATCACAGATAACCAAATGAAACTTCTTTTATTTTTAAGCTTAGCTTGTGTTGAATATATGTTCTACATGAGGATATTCAAAAGAATTCTAGCCAAGTGGGGGTCGCTATCGGTGCACTTTTAGAATTTTAACAATTGTTATCTCAAAAAATCCACTTAAGAACAGGAAACACATATTTTTTATAGAAGACATTTTAAGCAACAAATATAGTTTAGTTTGGATTTTAATATAAAATCATAAACGTCCACATGTATGCATGTACAATGTACATACATATGTATGTATGTTATGCTTTCATTAAATGATTAAAATGAGTTAGATTTATGGATGTGGTATTTTTTGTATTTATATTATAAAATACACTGCCAATCACTAGGATGAGGCCACATATTTTTCAACCGATTTTCGGTCCGATACCTGTTGGAATTTGTTTAACCCGGAAAATTTTACTACATGAGAGTAGGTACATATTTTCTTAAAACAAAGTGATACAATTATAGGGTTAATTAGAAAATACCGTTGGAATTTCCCTACATTAATGAATGAGCTACCTAAAAGGATATAAAAAAGTGCGTCACTAGGATGAGGCCATTGCGAATATTTCGTTGTAGAAGTTGACATCAGCAATTTTTTTCAAAATTTTGGTTGCAATATTAAAGAAAGTTTTACAAATAACTCTTTTTATTAAATTTCAATTACAAATGGGTTCCGGAAAGACGTTGACAGTGGCAGAAAGAGGACAAATCGATGCTTTCAAGGATATGGGACTCTCAAGCCGAGAATTAGTAAGGAAGCTGAACAGAAGTAAGACTGTTGTAAACAACTATCTTGCTGATCCTCAAAACTATGGAAAAAACGAAAAAGGACGTACAGCCCAAGCAACAACATCCCGAGAAAAGCCGTTAATTTTACGTATTGCTTCAAATTCTACTCAATCAAATAAGGTCCAAAAGCGGAGTATCAGCCAGTATTTCGACAGTCCGAAGGATAATAAGAAAAGATGGTACTATCCAGAGAAGAAAACTCAAAAAGAAACCTGTTCTAAAGCAAGTACACAATTACCTGCGAATGAACTTTGCAACAGAACATGTCTCTTGGAGCAGTCAATGGAAACGCGTCGTGTTTTCGGATGAACAAAAGTTTAACCTTGACGGCCCCGATGGTTACAACTTTTATTTCCATGATTTAAGAAAAGAGGAACTAATTTTGGGAAGACATCACAGCCGTACATCAGGTGTTATGGTGTGGGGAGCTATTACCTACTATGGCAAAATCGAATTGGAGTTTCTTTCTACAACAATGAACGGAAACAGCTACAAATGCTTGTTGGAACGGTCATTTCCGAAGATGAAAAATATTTTTGGACCTCTGCCTTGGATTTTCCAACAAGACAATGCCCCCATCCACACTTCCAGGGTTGTCAAAAGCTGGATTTTATCAGAAAACGTAGAGCTTTTGCCATGGCCACCCTATTCACCGGACTTGAACATAATCGAAAACGTATGGGCATGGCTATCTCGAAAAGTTTATGAAGGCGGTAGACATTTTGAACACAAGGACTCCTTAATTGAAGCTATCCGTGAAGCCTGGGACGAGATTTCACTTGACTATTTAAAAAAAACTTTATGATTCCATTCCAAACCGTCTAATAGAGGTCATATCGAAAAATGGGGGGCATACTCATTATTAATTGAGAAAAACTTAATAAATAAATGTTTGAAAACCAAAAACTGTAAACATTTATTTCATTTTTTTGATATTTTATAAGATTTTTCATGTGGCCTCATCCAAGTGACGCACTTTTTCATACTGTTTTTAAGTAGCTCTTTAATTAATGTAGGGAAATTCCAACAGTTTTTTCTATTTAACCCCTTAATTTTATTACTTTTTTAAAGAAAATATCTACCTACTCAAATGTAGTAAATTTTTATGGGTACGAAATTTCCAGCAGGTATAAAGAACGAAAATCGATTAAAAAATATGTGGCCTCATCCTAGTGATTGTCAGTGTATGTTTGGACCTTGACTTTGATACTATGTAAGTAAGTTACACATTATAGTTCAAAGAAAACTTCTTACATTGCCTTCTTCTTTAGAATTGCCTTAAACAACTATATCTACCAAATGATAACTTTTATATTTTATTGTCTTTATTGCAACAACTTTTGTCTAATTCCATTACATACCTTTTACTGATTTTGTAAAGAATGATATTATCGATAATTTCAATACATATTTTTAAAAATAAAAAGAGATATTAATTTTCTCCGACCTAAAGTAGAAAATTGTTAAAAAAAGGCTTACGTTAGGAGTTAACCATCAAACAAGTAGTGAACAGTGAAGCTTTTTATCAGAAGTATATTAATTGGAATAAATATATTAGTTCCATTCGTTTTTTTAGTACATTTCCTGCAAAACATGAATCAACCCCAGAAAGACCGATAACTACATGTACTGTACGTGTACATGTACTAGTATAGGTTATACACTTGTTAGTTTTTAAGTATGTAAAATATATAAAATAAAAATGTTATAGTGTTTGCATTTTTGATGGATCAAACATTTGCTTCACAAGTCACATACTCGCATACTTTACTAATTAAAAATACTAAAAGGTATTAGTATTATAAAGATGACACTTTGTTTTTGTATGTTTAACGAATAAACTCAACAACTAGTGGATGGATTTCGATATTTCTTTTGCCATAATAATGCTACGTTATCCCTGAGTAACATCCATACTTACTATAGCCATGTTTTATTGGGGGGAGAGTACGATAACTTTGGCGCCAAGATTTGATATAACGGGATCTTTTAGAGGGGTGCAAAATAGCTCGTTTAGGCGGTAGGGCCAATTTAAAATAAAAATTCTTTGAACAAACAAAGAGTTGTCAAAAAATAAAGGTACAATTTACAATAAAGTATGAAACATTTTATTAAAGCGTATACTCCATTCTATCAGCCTGTTTTTAAATCAAGTGAAAAAAATCATAGTTTTCGATAAAACTAATTTTAAAACTAAAATTTGCCCAAAAAATAGCTTAAAAATTATTTTTAAGAGTAATTTTTCATGAAATACACACATTTTTTGATTTACAATCCGTTGTTTTAATTAATTCTTAATCAAAAACAGAAAATTATATGAATTTATGTCCAATACTTTTCTAGAAAATTGGAAATAACCAAAATAAATATTTGAATTCAATTAATTTTATTTGATGAAAAAACAATATAGGATAAATTAATTTTTTTTAATACAGCTTACTTGAATTCAAAAGAAAATTTTCATACACACAGCCTCGAACCTACCCCAAATCATATAGTGTGCAAGCAGGGGGGCCCCTAACATACCTCACTGTTTATTACTCCGTAATGCTGGGTAATAGCTCACTTGTATGGGATTTTGCTATGCTCCAGTACATAGATCGTGCTGGCATCAACTAGGGTTTATTGTAAGAAAACAATAATATCCAAGTTTACACAAAAATCACACTCGATTTTAGATTTAAGATTACTAGCCCTAGCCCTAGCGAAGTATCGTAAAGTTTTTCTATATTGCTCTGAGGTATTCTTTTGGAAAAGCTGTTCTATTCAAAAGTTTTTCAAATTGGATGAAATTGGGGAACTCTCAGAAATACATAGGTATTTATTACCAACATTATATGAATACAGATTAATTCTGAGTTCATTTTAATCCAGATTCCTTAAATGTTAAAGTAACTTTGCATACACCCACCTCGCACCTACCCCATTAGTCATTACATACCTAACTGTTTATACACCATAATACTGGGAGCTAACACTAATCTATTCAAATTTCAAGTATTTACATATGTACGTAAGTAAGAAAAAAAACTAGAATCTTCTAAAAAGTTATTTTAGTAATTTTCAAATTCCTCTCAAATGATTAGACATATTCATGAACTTTTCAGTTTTTAATTAAAAATCAATGAGAGCATGAAAAATTTGAAAAATTACTCTTCAAAATTATTTTTAACCTACCTATTTTTTGGGCAAATTTTGGTTATAAAATTAGTTTTCCCGAAAACTGAACTTTTTCACATGATTTAAAAACGCAAGAAATATACAAATGTTGGCAAACATCAGGGTGTGTTCGGTAATAAATATACTTCTTTCTTTATATTGAATTTTGTCTTCTAAAATCTTGCTTATTGAATAAAAAGAATAAAAGAATGTTTACTATCCAAATAAATGGTCTTTATAATAAATTGGATCATAATTTAAACAAATAGTGAACCACGATTATTCAACTGTTCTTTAAAGTTGCCGGAAACTTTGTTCCAAAGTGTTCGCTCTTCCATATAAACCAATGAAATTGAACAGGGAGTTGATAAGGTGTTCAAATTTAATCTCTTGGCGGTAAGTCTAACAAAAAAATCAATAAATTTTCAAATTTTACTGAAAATAAAAGCCACAAACATTCTAAACCAACTCGTTGTGCATTTCCATGCAAACTTCAACTCAACTAGCATTTTCATGCATTTTGCAACTCGGCCCAACAATTTACATAATTACACATTCTTCGAACATCAATAAATTTGACAAATAATGTAGAGTTACCAACTTTGAGAAGTCAAATTAAAAGTAGTGTTTTATTGATTACTGGTACTCGTAATACTATGTTAGGGATATGTAAACAATAACATTGATCACACCGGTGATGAAATTAACAAGCTTTAAAACACCTTGAACGCGTATGAAAACCGAATTATAGCTAGGAATACCAATATTCCGTGTGTACCTAACGAAAATCTCAAATCTCAAATCTATTTTCTATTTAATTTGCACAACAATCAATATCAAACCACCAACACCGCACTCGCCCAAAACCGAAAAGAAACAACTCTGCGAATATGATTATTAAATTTAATACACCATTCGAAAAAAAAAAAAATTATGTTCTTACTTCGATCGCGAATTACCGAAAAAAAACAATAAATAACTCTGCCTAAACGACATAAACCTTGCTTTCTATAGAACCATAACCTCTTCGTCATCTTCTACGATCTATATTCGTGAGAGCTTAACATAGCACATACAAATCTTTTCTTAAGGGCCAACTATAATAGACTTAACCGAAGTTAAGCTAATGTGAAAACCGAACGAAGTTTCTGAAAGTTATCGTTAAATATAAAGTATCCATAATTGATTCAGGCTACTTAAGCAAATGTCAAACTTCGACTGTCACATTTCAATTTTATTGAAATAAACATTGCGTTTTGTGTATTTTGTGTGATAAGCTTATTTTGATTCTTAAAAATGAGGTATAATACAAAATTGGAAAAGTTTAAAAAGTTGAAAAAATGCATTTTGGATTTAAGTCACTAGTTTTATTAAAACAAATTAAAGAATCAAGTGAAAAAAAGAAGCGTGAAAGACATAAGACAAGCGCTGGATGTAACTTTTTTTAATTTTTGCTTGATTTTTTCTAAGGCTTTTGACACTGTCAACCATGTAATTCTGTGTAAAAAACTTATGCAGCAGTTTAATTTTTCTGCAAGCTTTGCTTGCATATTCTTATCTGACTAACAGAAAAAAACAGTTCAAATTGGCGATTGTTTGTCTAGTTTTCTACCTACTTCGTCCGGTATTCCTCAAGGGTCGATTCTGGGTCCTCTACTGTTCTGTATCGATGTCAATGAACTTACAAGTTTGATCAAAAACTGTTCCTGCCATCTGTATGCCGACGAATTTCAACTTTACTTCAGTTGTCTTCTTGACTCATTGAGGACGGCGCGGCGCACAGTGGGGCGACTTGTATGGGAGAGCGGAAAAAACTCCATAAAATCTAAACCATTGAACCGATTTTGTTGAAATTTTCAGGAATGATTTTCAGCTTCAAGAGAAATTTTCCCTATCAATTTCCGCCCACTGACAAGCCTACTTATTGCTCTTTGTAATAAAAACTAAATCTTTAAACCGATTTCAATAAAATTTTGAGGGCTGATAGTCAAGGAAAACAAAATTACACTATTAATTTCCGCCTACTGCCACGCCCAGTTTGTTCTCTTGTTAATATAAACCTTTTTTAAAATTTTTTGATCGAAGTGGTGTTAAGGACTATACACATGAGAGCAACCAACGAATAAAAAAACAAATAGGATTTAAAACTTACATGCATATATAAGCCTAAATTCTTCACAAAAACTTAACAAAAAGGTAGAAATCTTGTTTATTTAATGTTAATATTAAAATTAAATTTGGGTTGTAATTTCTGAAATAAGAGAAATTTGGGAGAATTTGGTCGTAACATACCATCCACACTTCAACGAATGAATTGTAAGCACGTGACTAACCTAAAAATCATTTTAAAAGCATTTTCTTAGACTAAGTAAACGACATTCGCGACAAATAAAAAAGCACATGTAAACGAAATGTCAAAATGGACGAATGTTCGTCATTCATCGGTCGTTGGTCGTTCTCAGTTCTCATATGAATATTTCTTTAGTTCGATAAAATTAGAAGTTTTAAAAAATTTTATGAAGTTTTCAAGTATGTGGAGTATAAGCAACAACTGATGCACATTTTGTAATCTACTTATAAAAACCGCTTAAACAATCAAAGTTACTTCTTTTCGAAATATAAATGCAGGGAAAAACCTGCAAAAAATGGAACAACTCGTTTTCATTTTATTTTTACGATTATTGCCTGCATATGCATATTAATTTATTCTATAATATTACACACAATTTAAGTACATACATATTAATTATTTCTTTAAAATTAAGTTTTAATTTATTTTTAAATTAATTTAGTTCAATTTAAATTAATTTTAGTAATTCAATTTAACTAAATCGTTATTCCATATATGAAAAAATAAATCAATAAATTATAAATTAATTCTTAATCATAACAAAGAAAAATAGTAAACTCACTTCAATTACCTTAATTGCGCATAAGAATGTGGAGAGCAAACTTCATACTTATTTTAAAAAAGGTAAAAAATGATTTTATAGCCTCTTGAAAAGTCGCTCTCGAACTCTTATTTTTAAGGCTTTGTTAGGCGGTTGTCTACAGTTGTCAATGAAATTTATAGACATGTTAGACAATAGTATAAGCTTTCATAAAATGATAATTTTAGACCGGAGCTCAGCGGAGCTTTTTTTGTAGGCTTAGCAAAACTTGCATTATCTAGTTACTTTTCTTCACTCACTTTATAATTTTTTTCAAGGTCATATTTTAAAAAATGTGTCTATTTTAATTTTTTTTATTTTTCTTTGTTATTTGAACTACAAACCTGTAAAGTTTCATAATTGTATCTTTACAAATAAGGCCACAGCAAGCCAAAATGTACATAAGTAAAAATAGACGATTTTTTGATAATATAAATTTGTCGAACTTTCAAGGTCGCTCAGAGCCATAAACAAATATGAAATGAAAAAACTGAATTAGAACTGTTTTCCTTGACTTTTTATTAAAACAATAGCATATCAAAAACCGCAAAAAACGAATTACAAAATTTGTAATTTTTTCCCAGTTTGCCCCACTGTGCGGCGCCTCTAATATCAATGAAGACCTTGGCTCTCATCACGTAAGGATGTCGATGTCGTTATCGATAGCTATGCTTCACGTAAGCATACAAATCCCCTATCGTCCAAACGATATCGAGCAGACGATTTGGCTTTTACTTCACGTAAATAACAAAGCTGTCGTCTTGACGATATCGTCTAAACGATACCGATTTAGCTATCGTTTTTGTAAATTTTTTGTCTAAAAAAAAAAAACAATTACATACATACATATCGCACCCTCAGTGCAAAAGAGCGATAAGTCAAAAAATTACTTTTTTGAGTTAATGATGAGGAAATATTTCTATTTAAATTACATTTCTTTTGAGGGGCTCGTCATTTTTATGAACAAACATTTACGAAAGAGATAACCATATATAACAATTTTTTATTTTATACCATGTCAAACTGTTTCTAAAATTCCAAACATCAAATAATTTCATTGCAAGAGAGAGAAAGTTCAAAATAGTCCAGACTGATGAACCAAAATGAACCAGACTGATTTTCCTATATTGAAAAAAAAAAATCTATGCAAGACAGAGACATTTCAAAAAAAATTTTGAATTGTAGCTGTATTGCATTGGAAAATTATTGAATTCAATATGAATCATTTTGACTCAGCTCTCTTTTGCACTAAGATTTTGTATTGGTTGTGCGAATTATCTCAAAAATCTAAATTATTTATAATTATTTAAACAAATTAACAAAAATACATATAAAAACAGAAAATATATGTACTTATTTTTACAATAGATTTTTAACTTTATGGAAAACTATACTATTTTATAAGTTATAACCAAATGTTTAAAGTGAGTATTTTGCAGTTGCTATTTCTCGAAATGACATTTTTCGAGTTAACGCTCTTTTGCACTGAGGGTGCGACATTAAAGAAAATTTCATGACAAGGATAGGTTTTGAAAGCCAAGGCATTCGTTTGACTGATATTGTTTTATAAGAAAAAAAAAACAATTTCGTAAAACTCGATGAAAATTTTCATTTTTTTAACATGTTTGTTTATTCAGCGTTAGTCAGTATATAATTCAGCAAGAACGATAGACGACAAGAGAGCAGTAGTGCTACGTGAAGCAAACTTCTGATGATATCGTTCTCGTCTATCGCTTAGACGATTGTTGTCAGAAAAGTTACGTGATAAGAGCTCTTTCAAACTGGACTTACTTTAACCCTAAAAATAAAAATGCGTAGTGATTTCTAAAAAGATTCTTGATCTCTCTTATTTTCCCTCGATTTTGTTAAGTAATTCTCCCATTGAATATGTAGAAACTGCTAAAAATCTCAGCGTTAGCTTTAATCGCTCTTTAATTTGGGACAACAATATAAATGGAATTATAGGCAATGTTTATGGTGCCTTACGTACTTTATGGGTAACACAGTATTTTACACCAATAAACACAAGCAACGTCAATAATTTACTTCACGTAACTTAATAACTATCGTCTCGTAAATCGTTTTCAGTATAAGATCGTTCAGTTTTTTTCCGATACTCATATACTGTGAAATTTCAAAATGAAATCCATGAAAGACAATGCTTGTTCGATAACTTGAAAATGTAACCAAGTTTCCCAAACTTGCTTTCTTTCTATGGGAAATTGTGAAAATTTGCAAGAAATTTCTTGTTTCCAAACATGCCAACAACTTACGTGTGGTGTTTACTGTTAGGGCCCTATTATGACTTGCGAGTCGCAAGAAAAATTTGATAAATGTGACTATTTGGTATTATCGTTTGCGAATCGCCTAATTGACGTTCGCCTCAAAAGTCAAAAAATCGGCGAATTGAAATCTCGCTCTATTACCATTAGCGAACGTTCGCTTTTAACTGTCAGAATCGGTCGAACTATAAATCTACGTGACTTGAACAAAATTAACAGTTTTATATTTGAAAGTGGTGTTTTTTGTCTGAATATAATTTGTTTTACGCACAATAAAATGAGTGAAAATATAAAGAGGTAATATGTTTAAAAATTATTGAAACCTCGTTGAAAAATAAAAATAAAGCGAACGTTCGCTTTTAACTGTCAGAATCGGTCGAACTATAAATCTACGTGACTTGAACAAAATTAACAGTTTTATATTTGAAAGTGGTGTTTTTTGTCTGAATATAATTTGTTTTACGCACAATAAAATGAGTGAAAATATAAAGAGGTAATATGTTTAAAAATTATTGAAACCTCGTTGAAAAATAATAAACAAATTTAGCATAAAAAGAACCAACGCGAACCAATTTTCAAAGCTTGTTGAAATCATGGAGGCGAATCCCGAAATTGCAAAGGGTGTGGGGTCATTCGGATCTTCAAAAAAAACCAAGCAGAGTATTGGGATAAATTTGCCATTGACAAAAGAAAAGAGTGGCATAAGGTATGTAAAAAAAAATCCGAGAAAGGCATTTTAAAAACATTCTTCATAAATGCAGGTTTGGCTTGACTACAAGTTAAAATTGAAGAAGAAAATTCTTACAAATTATCTGGAAGTTGGAGTGGGTTGGACGTATCTCTTAAACTTCGTCGTAATCTACACATCATTGTTTTCTCCGCTCTCTCTCCTGTTCATCTTGATCTTCAAAAAACAAATCAACACTTCTAATCATAGTTTGTTTTATTTCTTATTAACTTCTTTTCCAAATTATAAACAAATATTTCACAAATATAATTCTGATTGACTGACGTTTTACCTATTCATGACATTACATATTTCGCCTTTTAAAGTTGGTTGTTCTGTTTTTAAAAGCGAACGTCGCAGTTCGCCTTTCATAATACCACGACTTAGGCAATTCGCCAAAACGTTCGACTTTAGGCGAAGGTTCGACTCGCGAGTCATAATAGGGCCCTTAATGTTATGTTTTTATTTGTTGCCGCCGCGCCGCCGACACGAATTTCACTTATAATTTCAAAATGTAAGTTATTTATGTCTTATATTAATTATTGAAATCAATAAATCTAATTATAATTTTATATATACAAATACATACATAATATAGGTCAGTAACCCAAAATCAATTAAAAAAGTCAATTTATGGATGAGCATCCTTCATTGGCCAATGGGTATATATGTACATACCCAATTCCGTCCAAGGAAAGGAAGATATGAATAAGTTGTGGCGCAATTTATAGCAAAATTTTAAATTTGAGTGGCCCACCTATGAAAAGGCTGGTTGGAGAAAGGTAATGAGACAAATTAATGGGTTGGTCTCTTAATTGTCTTCGTAACCGTATTAATTGGTTTACGGGAAGTGAGACTATCGGCTTTGAATTATATTGCAACTGTAGTTATGATAGTAAGCGCAGATTTAATGTTGCTTTTAATAATATTGTTCGCTTCGAAGATATGACATTGTATCCAATTTTGCTACCCTGCTGCTAGATATGTCCTTTGACAATTACCTTAAACTTCGTAATTTGTTGCTACTCTTTGATGTACTGCTTACAATATGTACATAATGTATGTATGAGAGTTTCAATTTTGATGCGTCTTGTTAAATGAGTTCTTTTAGGTGTTATAACATTAACAAAATTTAAGTTTTTTGCCATTTTTGGGATTACCAATGTTTATTTCAAATAATTGCATGACTTTCTTGTTTCAAATTTATTTGTGTCCTTTTTGGGAGTAGATAAATGCAAGGAGTACAAAGTGTACGAATATGACTGAGCGTGACTGCATGTATCTACCTACATACATACCTATGTATGGACATTCAAATATTTAAATACATATACATAATATGTAAATTATTTGTGATTTTGTGAATTAATTGTGACATAATGCAGTTTTTATGTGTTTATTTTAATAAAAATTAAGTACCTAGGTAATTATTGTTTTATACTATGGGAAAATTTCCTATTTATGATTGAAAATCAAGTTTCCGTAAAGATTCATAGTAATGATGTACCTATGCACATCAACTACATCCAGCACTAAATTTTAAAATTTATTTTTTGACAGAAGAAATTTGAAACAGCTACCAAATTTGAAATACAAAAATATGATGATCCTACTTGTTTTATTTTCCTTCATATAATCTGGATTGGATCATTGTTATAATAAAACACGGCTATTGATTATGTTAAGGCGAGACGAAGTTCGTCAGGTCAGCTAGTTAATTAAAAACTTGATTGGAAAAGATTTACATTGTGAGCATCACTAAGAAGAGATTTATAGTACCATTTTAGTTAAGTGGTGGCACTTAAGCCAACAATGACATTGTAAAACGTATAACATGCATCTAATTGAGGGAATGTGAAATAATGAAAACAGAATATTTCTTGTGCAAATACCATACCAAGTGATGATATTCTACTCATATAGATAAGTACGCATTTTATTAACATTACTTTAGGGCCGAAATGATGTGTGTTGGTCGTCAGATTCGTGGTTGATTGTCATCTGTCGTGTTATTTATTTCTTTGCTTAAGGCAAGCGAAAATAATCTAAACCAGAAAGTGACATGAGTCGAGTAATTTTTTAATGTAGAATAATTGCATTAAACGGTAAAGTGTCATAATATGATAATGAAACAATTTTGCAATAAAGAAATAGAAATACATAGAGCCTCTACCGCCAAACGGGTGATGAAATTTTCAAAAACGGAAAATGCCATTGACCTCAAATAAATGTAGGTAAGTATGTAAATGGTGATATGATACAACTTTGGTATAAATATGGAAAAACCGTTATTTTAAAATAGAAAAACTAAAAAAAATGTTTGGTGTTCAAATATACAATGAAGGAAAAAAAATGATGATTGCACGCCTCGTTTCAGTATATCGACGCAGCGTCCGCCGCACAGTTGACCGATTCTATACATTTAGAAGTTATAAATTTGAATCTCAGTTTTAAACATTATTTCATTCGAAAACATTGAGAAAAATTACAAAATTAAAAAAAAAAAAATTCCATTTACATATGCATGTACGAGTACATACATATATGTATGTATGTATGTATGTATATAGTAATTTACTGAAAATAACACTTTTATCACTGAAAAACAAAACTTTTTTTAAATGTAGACAACTTCTTTTTTAAAACTTTAAATTTAATACGAAGAACGAAAAAGCGCCTTTACAATACTTTGCGAGGTTTACCACCTTCATTTATAAAAAATAGAAACTCTCAGCTGTTCAAAAAAGAAACATTTTTATTCCAAGAAACTAAAACAGACATAAGTTGACAACTTAAGCCATTGTAAAGGTTACACTATCTTAAATCTTTAACATTTTATTTAATCAAAATTGATAGATAAATAAATTAACAATAACGTGAACTCCTTACAAACTTAAAATTTGAAAAAAAAAAAAAATGATCGTAGCCTTTCTCACTATTGGTTTTATGAAGGGGTTCATTTTTAAAGAAATTGAGTTTGAAAAAAAAAATAATTTTGCTTTAGGGCTCTACGATAATTTATTATGGATAAGTACACACACAGTTATCCTTTCCTACAAGCTTACAACAAAGTGAAATCATCAAACTATCCACTCTATAACATCCGGCCATTGTGTGCATGTTTTTTTAAGCATACACATATACCTAAAATTAAATACATTAATGTATTTTATCTATGTACATATCTACTTTACTTTTCCTCTACCAAAACGAAAAAAATAGTAGGTATTTTTAGTATTTTTATATCTTGCCAGTCTCAAAACAGTTTACTGTAAAAATTTTCCTTATTACGAAATACGAATAACGAAAGAGAAAGTTAATATAACTCATGTAAAAACAAACACTGTTCGTGCAAATTCTAAATATCTATTTACAATTTATGACATATGTATGTAGGTTCGCATTCGCAATCTCAGATTTTAGTATATGTTTATATGTTTGTACATACATAGGTATGATTCATCTTTCGTTCAGTACAACGCCTTACGATGACGCAATTTATTTCAGCTCCAGTGTCATTGAAATGTTATATAAATTCTTGGGTACTCCATCGTGTCTCATGACATGAGTCGTGATACATAATATGTGTCATTTAATGATTGTACTATGTAAAAAGCAACAAACGAGCTTGGGTCAGAGACAGAAACACAGTGACTTTATCAAGAAGTCGTGGGAAAAGAACTTTAAATTATATACATACATTCATAAAAGTAGATGTAACTACATTAGATACATATGTTTGCACGTAGGTGCTCTTGTATGGTTAAATCGGCTAGTAAATTTATTTTTGCTTTTTGAACTTGAACCCGTTTTGTTTGCCTCTTCATCTGATTTGTATGGAGTAGCTATGTCATTCTTTTATTATACCCACTAGCAAAACTTTGTTTATAAAGTATCGCATCTTCATATTATTGTTCCTGCTTATTAACAAGTGGTAGATATTTTATGTACATACATATATACATATGTAATGTGTGTAGATGTTAATATTGTTTCAAGATTTAGGTTATATATTGTAGATTATGTTCAAGAGATTCTTTTATTTTTTTTTTAGGAATGTCTTTTTTTCATCAATGATTGATTATTATTAAACAAACATGAAACTGGTAAAAAAACTGAATGTTTCCTTTTTTTCTTCGGAAATAATAATTTTGCCAAATTTTTAGCTTCTTAGATTAATATGTAGGTAGAGGTCACTAATCGCGTCTTTTACATTCTATTTCACATGCAAATGTCAAGTTAAGTTGTTGTTTCTTTATCGACAACGTTCAAACATGATAAATTTTATTTTTTCAAATAAATAATGCACTCATTTCAAAATTACTAAAGGTTATAGTAAGGCACGAGTACGATAACTAGGGCGCCAAGATTTGACAACGGTTTTTTGTAGGGGGGCTCAAAACAAGCATTTTTTACTATGGGAGGGGGGTCTATCTCACCCCGTTTAGGCGGTAGGGACAATTTAAAATAAAAATGCTTTGATCGAAAAACGAATTTTTAAAAAATAACGGTAATACTTAAAACTAAGTATGATACATTTTTTTAAAGCCATTAGTCCATTCTATCAGCTTATTTTTAAATTAAGTGAAAAAAAATGTATAGTTTTCGAAATAACTAATTTTAAAACCAAAATATGTCCAAAAAAAGCAAAAAAAATTGTTTTAAAGTGTTATTTTTCACTTCTATAATGATATATAAACATTTTTTGATTTACAATCCGTTGCTCTAATTTATTCTTAATCAAAAACTGAAAACTTTATGGATTTATGTCTAATATTTTCGAGAAAATTGGAAATTAACAAAATAAATATTAATTTAAATAATAATTAATTATTAACGAAATCCTGGATCCGCGCCTGATCCGAACATGTACAAATAGTTATATTTCGTGAAAATAAACGAAGCAAACATACTAAACTGTACCTATTGGTTGAAAATGTCCCAACTGGACAATCCATGCAGTCCAATAAGATTAATTGTAATACACTTGAGCACTGGCTGGTTCATTCTCGTATTCCTTCATCCGGATGTATATTTCTTCAAGATAAAGAAATCTTTATAAGACTAGCTTAGTAAACTGCTAAAAATGGATTTAACAATTTACTAAATCGTTTAAAATTTTAATCAGTAGAAAATAAAATAAATTTTTGAGTCAACACCGGTGCGGTGGCCGCTTTGAGATGTTCCGAAAAACATTTTTTTGTAGTTTTTTTTATTTTGTGTCTAACAACTGTCAATCAATTTTTTTTATATTTCGCCAATTCCTTATCACATATGTATACTTGATCCGTTCCTGAGATATTTGCGTGCAGCCAAAATGTTCACTGTTTATTTAAAGGGCTATTATAAAAAAAACCGCTCAACAAATGTTTATAAAAGTCCTTCCTACATTTTTTGAAGTTATAACTTGTCTTCTTTTTATTCGTTCTTCAGATGCCATTGACGAAAAATGGTATCTCGAACGTACGAACGTAACAAACACACGAACTTACTTTACCTGAAGACTAATGCCAGTACTACGACAACCTTCGTTATAATTGATGTAATATAAAACTTTTCCTTTCCGTTTCTTTTAAGAATGTTCAATAAATCTTTTTTAACAATATTTTATTGTTTTGTAAAAACCTGCTAAATCCAATATTTCTTTGCATTCCAACAGAAATATGTACGAAACTACGCGTCTTTTTGAATCTGTTTACTTATAGAAAAGAAGAATGCTATCGACAACAAAAAATGATATTTTGGATTTTTTTTAATTGATGAAAACCATTTTGAGAAGTTTTTTCTCTTTCCTGTAAAATTTACTGTACTGGAGTTAACAGGTTTACACTCTTAGCCGACGATATTCATTTTTTCATTCAACCGTCGTCGTCGAGTGCAGTCGCATTTTCTTTTGCTCCATAACTGTTTTTTAAATTTCGTTTGTGCCCTGTCATCAATAATTTTTTTGTGCCCAATAATAATATAACTTAACTGAATCCACGCGAGTAACATATGCAAGTACATCGACCAACCAACAATAACAACAATCAACTGATGACAACACCTACACAAGTAGGTCAGGTAATCGAACCCCAAATGACAACATCAGCACAAAAAGAGTATATAGGAAGGGCACCGCTAAACGATCGGCCGGCGGCGGCGCGCGGCGCCCAGTAATACGATATTAGTCGAAAGGTAACTGCAGCGACGCTGAAGACGGCGGGTTACTTTAGATTAAGTATTATTAATTGTAATAATTTATACTGAAAATAAAGTATTATTGGCCTGTGGCTACCGGTAATTAAAAACGTGTTTTTTTTTAATTCAGTACCACACACAAAAAACATAAGTCGCGCTTGACCCCAATTATCGACGCGTGTGCAATTGTGCATAACTCATCGTCATCACTAAAGTGCCAACTCTCAACTCACCTTTATTGTTTACTCACTGCCCTTCCTCAACTTATTGACAATGGTTAACTGCTTTCTTAATTGTAACGTATCTTGTAATGAATTTGTTAAATGCAATGGTCTTTGTGGTAAATCATACCACACATTTGTATCGGTCTGACAAAAAAACTCTTACCTCCCTCAATGACTATTCCAATAATTTATTTTTTTAATGTGATGAATGCCGCGATATTTCCTCCCATGTGCTTCTTGGCATTCAATTCCAAAGTGAATTATTAAAAAACCTTTTATCGGACAATAATTCGTTTCATAAAAGCATTATTACCCAGTTTACGAAAATGAATGAATTCGCCAAATTTATTGAAGATTGCATTGATTTCTCAAGCAAACAAATACAAATTTCGGTTCTAAAATAGTGTAATTTGAAAAAAAAAAATAGTTGTAATCTATGCGAATCTGTTACCGTTTGTCATGAATTTATCAATAATCGTTCTGTGTCCCTTGAACATAAAAAAGACTCCCGTAAAAAGTGTTATCGATAATATTAATTACCTACGATCCGGTCTTGAATTTCACCTCCAAATTTCATCTAATATTGTAATTCCTGGTCTACGCAAACCTCTGGCAACCTCTTTTATAAACCAAATACATATAAGGGAATATTGCTTTGATATATTCTGGAAAAAATTATTTAAGGGTAATGGTAAACTATTTGAAGGTAATGCAAAAAATGTTATTCAAGGGTTATTCAAAGGGTCAAAATAATGTTTTTTTCCATTTTTCTCGAAAACGGTAAATTTTATCGTAAAAATATGTTAACAAATGTCATAACATTTTTGCTCGTACGACTCACCATTCGTAAGATATCGCGGTTTTAACAATTACAAAATTCATATTCTACATAATATGCACATATTTTAGCACCCATTAGACAATGGACTCAGTGTATTTTGTTTTAACGTGGTTTCCCCAGTAAGTATACACTATATACATCATCGACGGAGGGTATCTATTACACCGTGATGTATGCAGGGCCAACCCCAGCCAAATTTGTGCCCTGTGCAAGATTTGTAGAAAGCGCCACTTTTTTATAATTTCGCACACATTCCACATCACCCAGCAGGTTGATGGAACGTATGTACATAATTCTGGTTTGATATTTATTATTTACATTACATTTTCTTGCTCCTAGTAATACGCCCCAGAATTTTGCACCCTGTGCATTTGCACATCTTGCATATATGGTGGGTTCGGCCATGGATGTATGGGATCGAGATTTAAATTAATTTACTTTTTGAAACCGGGGAAAGCTCAAGTACAAGAAGTTTTCGAGAAAAATGGAGAAAACCATAATTTTGACCCTTTGACCTTGAATAACATTTTTTGCAGAGGTCGGATCGTCGGGGACTTTTGACATTTTATTTATAATGATGTATTTAACGTCTAGGTCTATGTCTATTTTGACTGGACTATAATAGAAAGCGAATTTAGAATAGCAAAATACCTACATAAAATGTATACATCGTTCAACCATATAGCTATAACCATATAAATAACACATAACTACGACGTTGCTAGGTAGCCAAGCAACAAACAAATCTGAAGGCAATCATTGTATTATACAAGTAGGAATACATGTATGTACATATGTATGTATAAACAATTCTATACGAATAATGCTCAGACAATGGAAACAAGCAACGCTGTCACACATCCTATTTCTTATGACTGAAAATAAAATATTCGTCTCGTTCACACACTATTTCGTAGGTAAATCGTAAATTTAATTTTTCTCTTCTTATTCTCTTAATGTAAGAAATTTCCGTACAATTAGCGCCCCCAGTGCTTCTGCCTTGGTACACAAAATTCTATTCCATGAGTTTACTATAGTTTTTATATACAATGATAGTACATATCTACACATAAATAGGCTTAGTATTTGACTGATTTCCATACATTTTATGTGGTTGCAAAGCCACAATTGCGGAGATGTGGAGAATATATTTATGTACATAAATTATCCTGCCGTTCCTTCCATCACACAATTAATGCAAATTCTTTAAACAAAATCATGTTTTAAGAATATTTGGTATTTAATTTAGAACCGCCAACGTGACATACATATGAAAATGATAACATTTGTCCAAGAAAACTGTCGAAGTCTCAGAAATTCGCGACCATTTGCCTTCCAGACCACTAATGTGCATTATTTCATATAAAAACTGTAGACATGAATGCAATAATAAAATAAAATAATAATCGAACACTGGGGTAATACCATTAATAGACACAGATATCAACACTATCAATTACCAATTATCAGAAGGAAAAATAGAAGATGTAGATGTCATTTCACTGCACTGCAAGGTTCGATCTGTACGGCATTTTCGAAAAAGAGCAGCCTATTGGCAATGAACCTTTTATGTAAGACCACACATTGAGTACGCATCACATGTGCGGAGTCCATTTTATGAAACTCATATTAATCGAATAAAGTGTTCATGTACAACGTAATTTTATACGATTTGCATTGAAGTAATTTAATTTAGAAACCCCTACAACCTTCCAACCTATGAACATAGAATACACTTCCTTCATATGCAAACTGTAAATCAAAGACGTAATATTACTTAGGTCTGTTCCAAGTGTGTGAAATTCGCCGAAAATCACCGAAAAACTGTGAAAAGCTGTTCCAAGTTACACATTTTTCGTAGTTTTTCACAGAAGAGAGAGCTCTTGAGAAAGCTAAAAAATTCCCCACCCTGCAAATTTTAGCAACAAAAATTTCTGTGCAAAAAATTTTGAAACTATCAAACTAAAAAAAAAAATTAATATTTTAGTTTCCCCGTAAAATAAACGATTTTTTTTAAATTGAATTTTAAATTCTAATTTTCTAATTTTCATTATGGAAAACACCAGTATTGAGTTCCAAATCGAGTCGTCAAACTCTTGAGCACTCTATTAGTAACAATTTTAACAAATCCATTTTGTAATTAATTTTAAACAATTAAAAACTTTTCACGCTGGTTAAGTCAAAGTCAAAGTTGAGTGAAAGTGAAAGTGTTTGGTCGTGTTCCGATCCTGTGCTTTTTTGTTTTGCGTTTTTGTTCGAAACAATCTGACTTTAATTGCGCTTTTTTGTCAACCCGATTGCAAAAGATATAATAAACGATAATCCCATACGAAAAACCGAAATAAGATCGAAAACTATTGAAAAAGTGGTTTCAAAATCAAAAATAAGTCACAAAGAACTAAAACATAAATCACATAAATATAGATATAAACAAAGAAATTGTTTACATAAACAACTTCCCCAGCCTGAACAAGGAGAGATTCCCCCTGCTTGGGACAGCACACAGCACGGTTCTGGTGAGTTTTCTCCCGTTCTTATTTTCACTCATCACATCACATCAAGAAAAGAAAAACACTCAATCCGATACAATTCAATTCACGAACCAAACTTTTACAAAATAATTTTCGATTAAAAGACACTTGGTCTTTGAAATTGTTTTTCTTAAACACTTAAAACATTTTCAAAAAGACACAAAAATAATTCTTCCGAGCAAAATTCACTAATTGACAATCAAATATAAAAGTACAAACAAAACACAAGGCAATACCATCTGTCACTTGTGGTTCCCTTACGCGTGAGGCTTACAATTTAATAGACATTTTAACAAAACAGCAATGGGTGACACAAATGCCAAACTAGACGAAATAATTAATGCAATAGGCACTTTAAATCGAACTCACAAATGAAATAAAAACAGAAACACAGAACTTAAAATCTAAATTGGACAAAATTGTAGAAAACCAAACAAATTTTGAGAAAAAACAAATTTATCTTGAGGGAAAAATAAAATATATAGAAAAATCTCTAAAACGCAAAAATATAGTCATATACAACATTAAAGAAATAGAGAAGGATAACATTTCTCTACAAAAATATGTTCTTGAATTCTTAAACAACATTTTAGAAGTCAATACACACATCAGTGAATTAGACTTTGTGAGACGCATCGGAAAAAAAGGCGAAAAAACACGACCGATCTTGGTCGGTTTTATATCACAAATAAAAAAAGACGAAATCATGAGAAACAAGTTTAAATTAAGACATTACAAAGATGAAATCATTTATATAAAAGATGACATGATGAAAGAGGATATGACAAAAGAAGACATGAACATAACAATCAAAGAAAATAATGCAGCAACAAAACCTACACAAAATACACTGAATAAAGAAAATAATGATACCCAGAACAATAACAATAAATCAAATAAAAGAAGTTATGAATACGAACCACATACATCCAATAATAGAACTACCTCAACAGGAACGAAAAAACTCAAACCTGACAATGAACAAGCAAACATTACAACATTTTTTAAGAAAAACCCTAAGGATATAAACAATGTACCAAATGCACAATAGCAAATAAACACACAGTTTTTAACATCACAAACAAATGACGACACAAAGAACCACCCAAATATAACTTCCTCAAGCCGGCTGGCCACCGTGAGGAATGAAGGCTCCAACCCCCCATTAATATTAGAACCTACTAAACCTACCGAAAATAGAAGTAACAACATCAACTTATTGAATATATGCACATTAAACACACGAACTTTATCAACGGAAGAACGACAGCAAGAACTAAGATTAGCGCTATCTGAGATCAACTGGGACTTAATTGGTTTATCTGAAACTAGATTATTCGGTCAAAAAATCCTAGAATTTGAAAATGACATATTCTGCTATATTGGAGAAACTAGAGGCCTATATGGAGTCGGACTTTTAATAAGAAAATATTTAAAAAGAAACATCATAAACATACGCTTTTTCAATGAAAGAATCTGTTCGATTACCCTAAGAATTCAAAATACAAAAATGACAATTATCCAAGTTTATGCTCCTACAGAAAAAGCCTCTGATGCAGAAATTGATACTTTCTATGATGCACTTGACCTTGCCTACCAAGAGACAAAATCCGAGGTTATGTATGTCATAGGTGACTTTAATGCCAAACTCGGACGACGTGAAGAATATGAAGAAAACACAATGGGAACATTTGGATATGGACAAAGGAATAAGAGAGGAGAAAGACTCTTATTATGGCTTCAAGAAACTAACATGACATTTGCAAACTCTTTTTTTAAGAAAAAGGACAAAAACAAATGGACATGGAAATCACCAGATGGCAACACAAAAAATGAAATTGACCTCATCTTAACCAACAAAATCTCAACAATAACAGACGTCTCAGTTCTTATCAACTTCAAATTTGACAGTGATCATCGAATTGTAAGAGCTAAAATAAAAATTGACCATCAAACATTAAGAAGAAACCAACAAAAACTTGATATACCCCAAAAGATAGAATCTGAACAATTACAGAGATACAATGATCTACTTGCAAGAAATATATCACAACACTTAAATTTTGAAACCACTAGCATGAATGTCCAATCAACTTATGACGAACTTCAACAAATAATTAAACAATCTGAAAGACACACGATAATGAAACGAACATCTCAAAAAAACAATAAAATCTCAGACGATACAATGCAATTAATTAATCTAAGAGAAACATTAAGGAATAAAACAAACCAAACAGAATCAGATAAAATTTTACTAAAAAACTTACGAAAAACAATTAAGACAAAAACTAAAGAAGACATCCAAAATTTCAACGAAAGCGCGATTAAAAATATACTACAAACTACAAAATCAATTAAAAAGACAAAAGCATTTCTGAATCATGACAAGGAATGGATAATTTGAATGAAAAACAAGTCCAATACAATGACTAAACGAATTGATATAAATGAAGTAGCAACAAGATTTTTTGAATCTTTGTTCAATTCAAGTTGTGAACCAGATACTCAACCCACAACAACGTCAAATCCACTGAATTTGAGGAGCACCGACATCGAAATCGCTATTGACAAATTGAAAAATGAAAAAAGCCCAGACAGCGATGGAATTGAAGCCGAAATGATAAAATATGCAAAACACACTCTTACACCAATTCTGACGAAACTATTTAATGAAATTATTAAAACTCAACAAATCCCGACACAATGGCAAGAAAGCACAATCATTCTTCTGCACAAAAAAGGAAACCACAATGACATCAACAACTATCGACCCATCAGCATTATATCGACATTATATAAGCTGTTTTCTAAGACTCTATACAATATAATGAAAAAATCGCTCAATGACAACCAACCCAGGGAGCAAGCCGGTTTCAGGGAAGGATACTCGACGTCAGATCATCTTCAAACGATAAACCAACTGATTGAAAAACACAACGAGTTCAAAAAACCGCTATATTTACTTTTCATTGATTTTACCAAAGCTTTTGACACAGTGGAACACAACTACATCTGGACTGCACTAAGGAATCAACAAATTCATCCTGACTTTATTAATACCATGAAAAGTATATACAAAAACAACAAGGCCAAGATAAAAACAGACAAAATCGGAAGATGCTTTAATATCAAGAGAGGAGTTCGTCAAGGTGATCCACTATCGCCACCTCTTTTCTCAGCCGTTCTTGAGGATATCTTTCGACACCTCAACTGGAAAAAATATGGACTCGATATTTGGGGACAAAAACTCAACAATATCAGATTTGCAGATGACGTTGTGCTTCTTTCTCACTCACCAGACGAAATACAATCAATGATAAACGAACTCTCGGATATATGCTCGAAATACGGACTCTCTCTAAACTTAACAAAAACAAGAGCCATGACAAACCACATAAAAGTGGACATACTACTCTCGGACAAAAAAATTGAATACGCTGACGATTTAATATATCTCGGTCAACTCAAGTCATTTACGAATCAAGAAGAAAAAGAAATAAAACGCAGAATTGACAACGGCTGGAAACAATATTGGAACACTAAACAAATACTCTACACTAATCTTAGCAACGATATGAAAAAATATATATTAGACATATGGATTGGAAACATTGGGGTTAACAACGAATTCACACGAAATTCTAAGGATTTGCCAGACCAAAATCGAACGAAAATTATTGAACATACGACAAGCGCAAAGAATTAGAAATGAAGAGATAAGGAAAAGAACACAAATAGTTGACGTAATTCAGAGAACGAAACGTCTGAAATGGAGCTGGGCTGGACACGTATCTAGAATTGACGATCAGAGATGGACGAAGTTAGTAACTAAATGGCAACCGCCAAATGAAAAACGATCAAGAGGACGACCAAAAAAGAGATGGGCAGACGATTTAAGAGTTTTCAACCAAAATTGGTACAACGACGCAAAAAACAGAAATATATGGGCAGCTATGGGGGAGGCTTATGCCGGATCTTAACGTTAAAACAACTAAATATTGAAGAAATTTTAAATGTTATTAAACTTAATTTAAAATATACTATAACTTTAACGATTAACTGTAACCTTGAGTAATTGTATTTTAAATTATGTACTTTAATAGTTTTGATTTATACTTTTTATTTTTCTTAATCAAATTTGTAAGTAAATTAATTGGCGAATAAAGCTTTAAATAATAATAATAATAAGTCAAAGTCAGCAACTAACTTAAGTTTCCACAATCACAGATAATGTGGGAACAAAGAAAACACTGACACTGAACGATCGAGTTCATTTACCAATAGTCTGGTAATTCTCAGAAATCGTATTTCGCTGGTTGGCAAATGCACTCGATTGCAGTGATTGACTTTGGCTTGGCTTCTTGAATCAAAATCGAATGCACAGTTGTATTTTAACCTTACGATAATTAAGTTCAAATAAATAATTGGTTGTGTTATCTTTTTTAAAAAGTTATTTTATGAATAAAAGAACTTACATCGCGCTTTCGAATCAAATTTGTTGAAATGATTATTTGTTGACATTTTTTTGACGTTTCGTAGAGTCTGTGATTTTCTGTGAAATGTCGTTCCACTTCGTTGTGCACATTCTCTTTCTCTCTGAGAGAATTTTACCCCCACGCCTTAAAAAAATGTGTGCCGTGAATGTATGTGCACAAAACACCTGGAACAGACTTATTAATAATCTAATATTTATATACCAACTTTTGAATGGACATATTGATGACGATCTTTTACTTTCATGAAGCCTATTATTGCTCATCTTCATAACCCTCAAGATGTAATCGACTTGTATTGTAAGAGTTCGTAAGAACATAGGTGATAATCCTGATTCCAGCATTATAACATAGTTGGGTGTATTTGATGGCAGCTTAAAAATTTGCTTGATAAAGTATTGCAGAAGTTTTTCCACTGTTTCGTTCCTTAAGTTTGTGCCGTGTAAAAAATGACTGATTCAGATACCGCTTCAAATGTCTTGAACTTGATGCTATGTGCTATACTTTTGTTATAAAAACATCTTTTCCAAGTTGCACTGATTGCACCTTTAGCCTTAATTAATTTCTCTCTTAGATGAATTTTCATGCTCAAATTTTTCGTTAAGTTAACTCCAAGGTATTTGAATTTCGTGACAACTTCGATGACCTCTCCATTATAGAACCAATTTTCTTTCGCCGAATTGCGGCCTCCTCCTAGTTTTAAAATCAAAATTTTGGACTTATTAAGATTCACCATCAAACTCCAAAGCTGACAATACTGATACAGGCGGTTATCATTAACTGTAATGGTTCGGGTGATGCTGCCATAAGAACATTGTCGTCCACAAATAGCAATGCTTTTATTATTTGTCTAGCGAAGTCACCTGGTAAAAAATCTGTAAGGTCTTCAATTAATAAGGCGAACAAACTCAGACTCAATGTGCAGCCCTGTCTGACTCCGGATTGTGTTTTAAACCCTCTCGACAACTATTCTCCATTCCATACCTTAGCATTTGTATCTGCATATAGATTCTGAATAACTCTTTCGAACTTCCATGATATTCCGTTAGTATAATGCATGTAGATAAACGCAAGTTTATCGATCATATCAAACGAAGATTTAAAGTCCACTTAAACGTTTATAGCTTTATATCTTTATTCAGGAATGTTTCTGCGATACTGTTAAGGATAAAAATGTGGTCAACCGTCGAATAACCTGTCCTAAAGCCTGCTTGAAACTCCTTTAAGAGCTTGTTGTGTTCTTTCCATTTATTGAAACGTTTTTGCAAATCCAGCGTGAATATTTTGTATGAAGCATTTAAAAAGAATATTCCTCTATAAATAGACACCTCGGCCAATTTCCCTTTCTTATGAATTGGGTAAATGATGGACTCCTTGAATTCCAGTGCTATCATTCTGGTTTCTATGACATTGTTGTATATAGTTGTCAGTCGATTGAGTAGAACTGCTGTGCCATATTTATAAAATTCAGCTGGTATGGCATTCGGTCCGCACGCTTTCCCATCTTTAAGTTCCATTACAGCTGAAATCACTTCTTAGTGTCTTATTGCAGCATCAAGAATTTCATTTTTAAAATTCGGAGTAGCGTATTGAAAATCAAGTTTCCCTTCTGTTGGATTCATCAAACTCTGAAAGTGAGCTTCCAGCTGATCAGAACTTATACTAAAATGGATTGAAAACTTTTTTCCGTTCAGATGCTTTGCCAGGTTCCAAAACTCCTTTCCGTTTTTACAAGACGCTAATCTCTTAGATTCAGCTTCGAAGAATGCTGTCTTTTTTAACTTACATATTGCCTTGAAAGAACTATTATCCAACAAATACTGATTTTTTAAGTAACCATCATTGGAATATCTGTATGCTCTTTGCCAGCTAAACGATAATTCCCGGGCAGCTACAGTTGGGTAAGAATCCTTGATTATATTACTCAGCTTGGAAAGTGGTCTGAATACGGTACAGTCTCAATTTTCATGACAATCATATGCCTCTTGCGTTGCAGACTAAATCCTTCGATTTTCTCTCGATTCTCAGTAAACTGTTCTCATTTCCAGCTTGGCTTCCAATTCTTACAACAAGCAGATTAGAAGTATTACTTTGAGACATTAATCCTTCCAATTTTTCAAAATCATTGTTCCATTGATTACAATTGATATATGTGAGAAGGATGCTTTCCATTAATTTGTAGTTGATTGTGTTCTCACAGCTGGTATCCATTTTAATTCATAATTAATACATTTTTGTTCATAATTAATAAAGTTAGTTAGTTAGTAATTAAAAAATATGTTTCAAAAATATTTTCATTTTTATTAACATAAACCAAATGATGTAGTTATACCTAGCTGTATTCATATTTGTATTTGTAGTATATACATAACTATGTATATTGCTCCAAGTCGTAGGGCATGTTTGCCTATTAAGCAGTGACCAATAAGGACACCTATAACGGAGCTCATGTGTAGTCTACTAATCGAGATGAGTTGCTTTGAGCAACTGAGTGAATTAAACCCCCGGTGATTCACCTTCTCAATGGTATCTTGCTTTAGCATGAGGTTATACGTAGCTAGTGGTATACCCATATTAAATTTGTTATCTAATAGTGGTAGATATGTTCCATGTTTTGCAAGTTCGTCTGCTTTGCAATTAGCTGGAATGTCTCCATAGCCCGGACCCAAATTGACGAACGAATTGCACCGCCCATAATTAGGCTAGCAGTTCTTTGGACTTTACTTAGCTTATCACAGTTGGTAGCTATTTCTAGTGCAGTCCACCACACCGCTATAGCCAGTGTGTTATGTGGGTTTGTAAATCCTTTAGTTACATATGGCTTTTTTTGCAGGAGAATAGGCCATAGGGCTACTGTAGCTTTATTTATTCTCTCTTGTATGTTAGGTTTCCAGCTTAATATTTTTTATAGAATAAGGCCTAGGTATTTTGCTTTATCTGAAAATTTAAGCGGTGTTACCTTTATGCAGGGAGGGCCTATTGTAAATTGTAAAGAGAACAAGTTCTGTTTTCTGAGGGTTTACAGTAAGTCCACAACGATCTGCTCATATAGTGAGTGTAATAGTTCCTTTAGTATGTTGAGATGTTTTCCTGATACATCAAGGGCAACATCGTCTGCATAAGCAATTACTTTGTTCCCCTCCCGTTCAAATGTACTTAGCAGTTCATTTACTACTAAGTTCCAGAAGAGAAGAGAAAGGACACCACCTTGCGGTGTACCTCTACTGACAGTTCTTCGGGTATTAAATACGCCCAGATTGGCGTTGATAATTCTTCCTATGAGCATATTATTTATCAACTCACTGATCGATTTATCTACCTTCTTTGGTGACTGCGGATGTGCTTACGTTGTTGAACGCTCCTTCTATATCTAGGAAAACTACCAAGGTAAAGTTTTTAGAAGGAATGATGGATGATAGACTTATAGGTTTGAAATCTTTAGGATTATGGTTTGTCAGCCTTGGGAATAAAGACAACTTTGACTTCCCTCCAAGACAGAGGAATATGAGCCAGAGCGATACAACTACTCATGATGTTGCTCAGAATAGAAATTAGTGTATAGGAATAATTTTGTAATTCCACTGGAATTATTCCTTCAAAATATGTAGTTCCGGAAAAAAATTAAAGCGAAGTCTTAAAAATCTACAAATCAAAACAATTGCTTAAGGGTTAGACATTGTAAAAGTTTAGGTCCCTTTTGAGACATTATTTCAATGTATCTACATACATATATTGTCCAAAGAACAAAATTATACCAAACTTATTTCGTAAACTTTAAAAACGCAATTCTCCTTAAAAGATCTAAAGCACAAATAGTATCCAAAGTTGAGTCATTTTTCTTATGGAAATGAATTATCAGAATTTTGAGAAATGACGTAACTCAACATTGATTAATTACATACATAATATAAAACATTACACACCCCTGCAAACACTTCATATACATAAATATATGTATAAATTGAATCGACAAACGATATGAGTAGGCCGACAAATTTTTAAAACCTTGCACATTAATTTTTCTTTTTTTTCTACATTGTTAACCCCAATTCACCTTATCATTATGTTGTTTTGCAGCCGATAGAAGACAAAGTTTTGCTAAGAATTCTTGTATACATTAGCGTGATCAATTCAAGGGGTACTATGCATATAAGGTTCTTACAGGCTTATTCGTTCTGTGTGCTCTACTTGTTGCTAATAGCTTCTTAATATTCAAGCGATATTTGAAATGCTCGCAAAAATGTAACATTTTATTTTTGCCTACATGTACATATTTATGAATGTTTATGAATCTTAACCTACGGTGCGGTCGCATGGCACACTAGAACCGAACTTTAAACTACTAGGAATTCACTAGAGAAAGTACAATGGCTCGCATATACAATTATACATACATATATCTATCTATCTATTTTGTATATAAAAGAAAGTCGGTTTTTTTGTGTTCGTTCACTAACCAGCCAAACCGGTTTGCCAATTTTTTATTTTTTTTTTAAATTAAAGATCGCTTATTTTAACAATATTTAGGAATTTACGAACGCCTAAATCAGTAGAGATCGTAGTGTCCTGGTAAGATCTCCGCTCTAGACGTGAGGGGTCCTAAGTTCGATTCCTGACGCTGGCAACATTTTTTTTTTCTTTAATAAAAAAAGCATGGCCTGAACCATGGTAAGGAAACGAGAAACAATGAATTAAATTTGTTTATACTTTTTATATTTTTTATCCAATTATAGCAACAAAATAGTTATTTCAATCACTGTTTTTATTTAGTTGGAGTCGATATCTCTACCCGTTCTTGAGATATCGCCAAAGAAAAATATTTCTCGAACGTACGAACGTAGGAAAACGTACGTACACTTACACACACAGATATCTCTCTAAAAATGACAGATATATAGGTATTGTAAGACCTTAAAACGTCTAGATATGTCAAAAATTTCAGTTTGACAAATCGGACCGATAACAATAACCTCCTATGGGAAGTTAAAAAACTATTTTTTTAACGCTCTGCAAAGCGGGCGGGGGTTTCGCTAGTATGTATATATTACAGGAGCAATGAGAACATGTCCCACCGCAATGGAAGTTATCCTTCACCTATCTCCTCTGCACGAGGTTATCGATAGTGCTGCAAAGGGAGCAAATATGAAATTCGAAAAGAACGAATATTAACAGGAAAATGTATAAGCCAAAGAGAAAGAATCCGTATTCAATAGGCATTGTTCTAAGAAAGGAGTGTTTTTCGGAAGTTATATGTTGGGTTATCTCGAATTGAAACTCCACTAAACCAATATTTTTTGCTGGCGGAAAATAAAGAACATCAAACATTGTATTTAAAGAAGTAATTAACAATTAATATAAGTATTTACATTAAATACTATAGCTATTAAGAAATAAAAAAAAAGTAAAATAACTTCCTTTAGATTTTAAACAATAAACCTGTCTTATTACTTAGAACAATAACTTACTTAACACAACACATGTAATTGCATCACAAAAATAATTAACGCGCAACGAAGTGGGTATGGGTCGACTAGATATTAATAATCATGCTAGTTTTTAAGAATTATCGTCCAGCTTTAAGTAGTTTTAAGATTGATTAAGAGTAAAAATGAAGTAAGCGCAGACCCTATTCACCGAAGCTCGTGGGTTCAAATCCTGTCAATGGCCGAACACTTTTTTCTTTATAAAATTACAAGAACTTAAAATCTAATTTCTTTGCTAATTTTTAAGAATTATCGTCTAGCTTTAAGTAGTTTTAAAATTGATTAAAAGAAAAAATGAAGTAAGCGAAGACCCTATTCACCAAGGCTCGTGGGTTCAAATCCACAAGAACTTAAACTCTAATTTCTTTGGCAACAGATCGAACTAAAAAGTGAAAAATAAATTTAGTTTAGGTAAAAAACTATTAAGGAAGGCACGCACAACAAACCAAATAAATAATTATAAAAAAAATAAACATTAATGAACTAAACATACTAGTATTATTGTGAAAAAACGTGGGGCGATCGATATATACAAATATACCACAAGGCGCACAACGCTTTTTTTTACAATAATACTAGTACATATTTTTAGTTTATTATTGATTTCAGCTTAATTTAATAATTTTTTTAGTTTTATGTGCTAAGCGTGTCTTATTAGTTTTTTTTAAACTATAATTATTTCAAATCATGTGATTGTCAGTTTTTCGATTCAATGCATTGACTGTGATAATAAAATATCACATTGACTCACATATGCGTCAACGCATTTTGGGACAGCATTGACCGAAGGATTACATCCTTGTGATGATGATGACCACGTTTTTAACAAAAATTGAAGCAATCTACGGTTTTTGATTTACATTCAGCGCAACGAAAAAGATGGTTTCAAGAACTATCGCGCCGCTCGATCTACTTTTTAATAAACTTACGAAGTATGTTCACTGAGCCATCTAGAAACTATGAACAAAATTCATTAAAAATCGAATAAGGAACAAAAATATTTTTCCATATGTAATTAAAAAATGATACGTTAAAATATGAAATATGAACATATGTGCACATAATTTAATATTTATTAAAATTTTATGTCCACATTATGTTGTCAATTTATAAAATTTTCCAATATAAGTCCAATCTCTATCGTATTCTTTGAAAATTGTATCTTTTTTATATTTTTAAAAAATCGCATAATATCTGCCTTTGTAAATCTTTTCTCATGTTGTTAATGAAAAAACTTTTTAAGTCTGCGATATGAAATACTCACGCAATATTATGCAATTTAGTAGAATGCTTTCAAGTGTTTTTAAATGTATGGGAGCGTGTTTTGTATTACAACTTAAACACATCGTGTTAAAGGAATCGATAAAGAGGAAGAATGAAAAAATCGAAGAAAAATTCCAACGCATATAATCATTTAAAGATTAATTATGCTTTGCTTACTTCTTCTTGGTTGATCATTTGTGCTTCACAGTCATCGCTTGTTAATGTTAGTACATACATATTAGCAAACGCCACTTTTTCTCCGCGTTCGCAATTTCGCAGACAATCGGAATTGAGTTGAATGACCAAATTTCATTATTAAAAAACTTCATGTTAACATGAAGAAAGTACGAGTTTATCAGGTTTTTCTGTTCACGTACACTAGACTTTTATGGAGCTGATTGAATCAGACAAACGAAGATTGGGGTTGGAAATAAAAACAAGCCATTTAATTTTGATAGCATTTTATTTTACCAGTCAGGACCTAGGCCAAGTCCAAAATTAAATAGTAACTTGAGATCAAACCCAATTCTCCAAATGTTTAGTTGTCTACAAACAAGAGCTTGGTCTCAATTATTTTATTCCGATGAAGTACGTTTGCAGACGTTTTCGAGATCTATCATTGCCAAATCACAACGTAGTACATATGTATAAATCTCCGTTTGTAAAAACTGTAATAATCCATATGACATATTGGTGTTAGACATTTTGCAGTCATTGTTCATAATCTAGAAAAAAATGAGTGTTGTTCTTTCGATCTTGTTTCCCAATTCAAATTCGCATACCTACCTGAATTACTACACACTGAAAACTCTGAACAACATTATAACTAAAAACGAGTCACAACAAAAATTTAGTTGAATTATTTCTGAGCTTCAGGTTTTTTGTATTTGGTTGAAAATGTTTGAACTTTTGTAATCTGCATCTTCTGAGCTTAATTAATATATTTTGCTTTTTAAATAATATTAAATTAATGTTAAATTAAAACTTAAATTTAAATCATTCAAATATGCAAGTAACATTTATTACTATAATTCTTTTCTAGTTTTTTATATCCATTCTTGTTATGACTTAAGTTTTTTTTTTAAGAACAAGAAATGAAATGATGAAAATTTATAAAAAGAATAAATTTAAATATTTCGTAACCATCAATTGTTATTGTTTATAAATGAACAGGAATGATTACATAAGGTGCGCGGATGTGTGTTATCGTAAGACAATGAACATAAATATACAGTCCACTTATATCAATTATAAATTTATTAATTTATTTCTTTAAAAAAAAAAAACAACTTTATTGTTCTGAATCCAAACTTAGACTAAAATACAATTCTAATATTAACTTAAAGTAACTTATTCTAAACTGCTACTGCAGCGATCCAATGTCCGGCATGTGTCTGCCCCAGACGTTGCGTCAGCAAATCTGACACCTGTGTGGTTTGCATTCCCACGGGAACAGGTGAATTGGAGATTTTGCCAATTCAATTTTGTTGTCGTTAACTAAATTTTGTTGTCGTTAACTCCTCCGGCCTTAAATTCGAACGTCCTCGTTCGATGACCTCAAGTAATCAGTAATGTTATCAACTCCTATTATTATTGGTTTTGTTTTTGGATCTGGTGTTATCATTGATGTGATCCTTTCTTTTCCTTTGCCGTGTTTGTTGTTAAATTTTTGAAAGAATTTGTAGATGGATATTATGACTATTGATGTTAGGCAAATAATTAATACGATGGTAGTTGTATTATGGACTACGTTGAATTTCTCCAGCAAGTCTATTTTATTTGAGCTGTTGGTGTAAAGATGCTTTAACCTTTCTAGCGATATGAATTCTTCATTATCTTCTATCATTGATGATGGTTGAAGTACGGCTGGCATGATATGGTGGTTGATCATTTCTCTGTTGTTGAATTCTTTTCCTTCTATCTGAATTGAGGAATTTGTAATGCGGATGATGTAGGTTCCATTGAGTTCTATTGTTTCGTTATTAATATTAATAACTGGGCCGTTAAATTGGTTGAGGAATAATATTCCCGGTGATATTTCTTCTATTGATGGGATATGGTCGTTGTTGATTTTCACACATGTTGGTTTCTTGCTGTTTAATGTTAATTCTATTACATATTTCAAGATCATTATATTTTTTACAATCTTTAATTATACCATACATTTTATTCTTACATTCTAATATTTTTTCGTAATTAATTTTATTAATAACATTATTTTTTTTTATTGATCTTAATACTAAAACGTTACAAGAATTACTTTTGCTTGTAGGTAATGATGCAATATAGATTATCAGCCTTATTTATAATCCCCACATAAAGCTTGCATAAAGTTATACACTCTTTATAATACCTCTTAACTCGAAAATGTTATTTATAAAACTTATGCAACGTTGAATAATGCCATAATAAGCTAAACGCGTTTTGAGGTTGAATAGAGCCTGAATAAGGAAATTATAGTGACAAAATGTCACTGTCGATATATAATTTAAATCGTGTTACCATGACGATGAAGAATTTAAAAATAAATAAAGATTTTCGATAGAAAATATGAAACAAATGATGGAAATTGTCCGTTCTGACCTCAGCAGGGACAATTGAGGAGCCCGTAGATATCCAAGTTATATGTAGCTACATATGTATATGTACATTATCGGACGAATCCCAATTTGACGAACGCATACTCTTCCTTTTGGATTCCATTTTGTATTATTGTTATTATTTATTTACCTATTTCATTGAAAGAAAAAACAATTGTTGATTTAATTATGACATCTAAATGGAATAGATTTCTCATTTTGGTACTTTTTTTGATATACGAACTGCGTAACTATAATTTGTAGGAAAATGTTTTATAAATACGAATTTATAGAACGTTGAATAGAGCCTACATAAATCCTTATACACTGCATAACTATTCATCTGCTTAGCGGATTCTATTAAATAAGGCTGTATATGTTTATCATTTGATGCTATTTTTACATTTGCGAATTCAAGCGCTTCGTCAATATTTATATATGGAATATTTTCTTTATTTATAATTGTTTCGGTTATATTTATTTCATTATTACTTAGAATATAAGAGTTTATAATGTTGCCTTTCGCCCAATGTATTGCGTAGGCAATGTTTACAATTTCTTCTTTTATTAATTCTAATTTATATTTAAGTTTAAGTATAAGATTATTTTCTATATTATTTTGCTCTTTAAAAGTTTGAATTACCTTATTTGTTAAGTTCGAAATTTCATTAATCTTTTCAATTGTAAGCCTATTAATTATAACTTGGTTATTATTATTAGTTAATACATTATTCATTTTGTTAGTAAGTATCTCTAAATCATGGTGGTCCGGACTTCCGGCTATCCACTTCCATGTAGTTCCGATAAAATCTGTAGATCTCTTCGGTTTTCTTTTAATTTTTAATCTTTCAAGGTAATTTTTGGTTTGTTGGATTTCGTAGGAGAGGATAGGATGAAGGGAATGTTGGGATTTTACGTTGGTTAAAGCTTCTTCCAAATTCGCGATGAAATTGTCGTATATGTGAAGATCGATGATATGTATAATTTTGAAAGATCCATTTTGAATTCTCGCGCTTCCGACATTGATTTTGATTAATTGTGAATTGGTATAATCCAATATCTGGACGTTTGCATGAATGGTACAAAGTTGTACAAAAAATCTGGGGTAAAAAGGAATTAATTTTTAATTAGACTTTTGTGAATAGTTTTTCCTGAATTGGTGATTATCGTTGAGTTTTTATTTTCTTTTACAATTTCTTTTTTATATTTAGGGGATAATTTATTGCCTAATCTTTTATTTACTCTAACATAGATTACTTCTCCAACTGAGAATTCTCTAAGTGGGGTTTTACTTCTATTGTGGTAGTGTAGATCAGAGTTTTGTTTTTCTTTTATTTTAAGTGAAGTTTTTTTCTCTCTCTTTTTCTAATTGTTGGGGATTGTTAGAAAGTTGTCTTGCGAAGAAAATGTCTATAGGCTTCTTTCCTGTTGTGGAATGTATTGAATTATTATATTCGAGAATGGATTTGTCTAGAAGTTCTGGGAAAGTATAATTTGAATTTTGGGATTTAATGCATCGTATTACTTCAGACAGAGTTGAATGGAAACGTTCTATTTGTCCATTTGAGGTGCTGGTATATGGGGGTGTTTTGAAAACTTTTATGTTGAAGAAATTTTCTAACATAAAAAGGACTGAATAAGAGTTTAGTGATTTTTCGTTGTCTACGACTATAGTGTCTGGAACGCCAAATGAAAGAACTAATTCTCTCAAGGGTTGCTTTATATCTTCAGCTGATCTTGATTTTAATATTTTCGCTAATGCATATTTTGAGAATTTATCGATGGCAGTTAGGATGACACGTTTGGACGTAAAATATATGTCAATATGTAAAATTTGACCAGGGTATGAAGGAATAGGGGTTGGTTGGATCATAGGCTTACTGGGATGTCTATCGTATATATGTTCTTTGCATATTCTGCATTCCTTTACAATTTTGTCTACCTTGTATCGCATTTGGGGAAAGTAAAATTTAGTTAAGATTAGTAGTGTGTTTTCTTTACTGTTTCTGTGTGCACGGTTATGTTCTTTAATTATTTCGGTCTCTTGTTGCTGTTCATCAATTAAGTCTGTTACTATATTTCTGGCGAATCTGATTCTATATTGTCTAAAATGTATTGGGTAGATTTCTTGGATTTTGCCTAAAACTCTTTCGCTTGTTTGTAAACCATTTATAACGGATGGATTTAAATAACGTTTAAAGATTTCTATAATTTTTTCATTAGTATATTCTGGTTCTACTATAGTGTGTCCATGATAAGTCGGGAATACAATTGTAAAATTGTAACTAGGTTCGATTCCATCTGAAAGTATAATTTGGTTCTTAAAGACATTCAGAGGTTCGTTCGCAATTTGGATTAAATTTTGTCCTGAGCTTTCGTCACTGTGTTGTGTAACTGTTAAGGAATTGATAATTCTATCCATCGGAGGTCTTGATAGAGCTTCAGCTACTACGTTGGTTTTACCAGGTTTGTACTTAAGTGCGTAATTGTACTCTTCTAATATGGCTTTGTAACGCTTAAGTTTATTTTTAATATTTGTATTACTCAGAGCGTATGTCAAGGTTTGGTGGTCTGTAAAAATGTTGACGGTTGATTGACCGTAAAGGTAGTTTCTTAGAGTGTTGAGTGACCATATGATGGCCAACATCTCTTTTTCGTTGGTTGCAAATTTTTCCTCGGCTTTTGAAAGTGTTCGGCTAATGAATGTTATGGGTTTGCCATTTTGTTCCAAGAATGCGCCTATTGCGTAGTCAGATGCGTCTGTCGTGAGATGGAACTCTTTGGTAAAGTCCGGAAACTTTAAAATCACATCTTCTGATATGAGAGCGTTTTTAATTTTTTGGAAAGCTTCAAGTGCTTCGCTATCAAAGTTGATGATTTTCTTTTTGGAGGATTCCTTGGACACTCGTCCATCTTCCCCTCTGAGAAGGGCTGTCTTGGGTTTAGCTAGTTTAGCATAGTCTTTTATAAATCTGCGATAAAACCCTGATCGTAGGTCTTTAAGTGTTTTTGGACATGGGAATTGGGCTATTGCTTCTATTTTGGACGGGTTTGTTTTAATTCCGTTGGAAGATATAATGAATCCTAAAAATTCTACGCTATCTTTGAGAAATTCACATTTGTCCATTTGGACTTTAAGATTTGCATTTTGAAGGGTTTCGAAAATTGTTGATAGATTATGGAAATGGGATTTTTCGTCTTTACTAAAGACAACTATGTCGTCTATATAGACGAAACATATTTTGCCTATATGTTCTCGTAGTATGTCATCTAGGGCTCTTTGGAAAATGGATGGTGCATTTTTCAATCCGAATGGAAGTCGAACGAATTCGTATTTCCCATTACTGACTGAGAAAGCTGTTTTTTCAATGTCGTTTTCATGAAGTTTAATTTGGTGAAAACCACTTTTGAGATCTAGTACTGAAAAAATTTTGTTCTGTCCAAGTTGGGATAAGACTTCATTTATTTCAGGTATTGGATAACGATCGAGAATAGTAATAGTATTGAGTTTTCTGTAATCGATTACCAATCGATATTTCTTTTCGCCAGATGCATCAACTTTTTTGGGTACGACCCATATTGGTGCATTGTACGGGGACCGTGAAGGTCTGATGATGCCATCTCTTAGAAGTTGATTTATTTGTTTTTCAACTTCATCTTTTAATGACATTGGATATGGATATGATCTTGTATAAACTGGTTCATCGTTCGATGTTCTAATTCTACCTTTCACTGTCGTGGTGTAGGTTAATTTTTCATCAGGTTCGGCGAATAAATTAAAGTATGACTCCGTAAGTTTACGAAGTTCTGTTTTTTGTTCTTGCGACATGTGGCTGTCTCTAATGGTGACGGAGTTTATTGAATCAGAAATTTGCTGTTTGAGTCGGATTTTTAATTTATTTTTAATGAGCATATAACTTTCTTTTGTAAAAATGACAGCTGACAAGTCTTTAAGGCTGTCATTGCCTAGAATTCCGTGGAAAGACTTAAGTGTGGGAAGAATGAAAAATTGAATCTGTATGGTATTGATACCGAAAAGATTTATCATAGTATGTTGGCTTATTTCGACTTTACCGCCAATCGAATTTGCAAAAAAGTTTTGTTTGTTGTTAGTTGGATTCTTTACTAAGCTAGGCTGAATGTACTTTTTATTCGATCCTGTGTCGACTAAGAATTTTAAGATTTTACCGTCGCTCGTCTTCCATTCAAAGTATGGCAAGGACGAGCTTGTTAGCCTAAAAAATGAATATCTGCAAAGTCGTTAAGTTGTTCATCGTAAGTTGGACTATTCATGTAATTGATGCCTTTAGATCGTATGCTTTGATCGATGTCCATAGGTTCTGGCTTGGGTGGAGGTTTTTGAGCATTTGGTCTAGGAGGTATATATTGGTTTTGGAAAGGATTTTGTTGATTGTATCTTAAATTTTGATGTGGAAAAGGATTTTGTTGGGGGTAAAAATGTTGCGAAAATTGAGGATAATTTTGGGGAATTGATTTAGGTACATATGCTAAATTTGGATAAAATTGTTGTGGTTGAGAAATTTGATTTGTTCTGCGAGGATGTAATTCAGGTATTTGTTTTTTGTTAGGTATGTTGGCATGTTGTGAGCGGAATTGTTGGTTTTGACATAAGTATAAAGCTTGGGGTAAATTTGTTGGTTCTCTAATGCCTAAAAGTCTGGGAAGGTCTCCTCTAAGGCCTCTCACGAATGTGTCTAGGGCTTTATCCCTGTAAGTATCTGTGAGAATATTCATGGCATCTAAAGAGATGTCCATGCTGGATATTTTGTTTAAAATTAATGTCAAGTGGTGATATACCATTTGGTAGTATTGTTCTACGGTGTTTCCACCTTGAGTGGTGTGGTCATCTGGTATTCTAATGTACCAAGATCGCGTTTGTCTGCATAGTGTGTTGTGAGACACTTAGAAATACATTCCCAATTTAGGGGTGTATTGTAAGATTCAAGCACCGCATCTGCTTTGCCAATTATCTTGTTTCTAATTGTATTTAGAATTCCAAAATACTTTGGTGTACCTTGTAGGTGATTGTAGATGTTAAGAACTCTCTCGACACTTTTTTTCCACGAGCTGTACTCGCCAGGATTCCCTGAAAATTCTCGAAGTGTCCTTATGACGTCGGGTATTTTGTCAAGATCTGAGAGGTTTCCAGAGAATTGCGCATCAATTCTCTGCTCAGTGCCTTTGTGGAAATTGGCATGAGGATTTATTAGTGTTTGCACAAGGTTTTTGCATTCGTCATTGCATACCTTTGCAACGATATTTTTTATAAGTGCCTCAAACTCTGGTGTGGCAATTATTGGATTTGAAGCTGGTGTGTTTGGAGGGGGTAAGTTGAAATGTGGGAGTTGGATATTTGGTAATGTGTTAGAACCTGAAGTCTCTCGCTCCGTCATGGTTCTTTTTTTCTTATTTTTTTCGGATTTCGGAATTTTGGAAAGGTTTGGAAATTTGTGTGTAAATTGATTATATTTCGTTTAAATTTTGAATGAGATACACTTAAGTTACTTAATATGAGAATGAAGCAATTAAAGTAATAAAAGTAATAAAAGAGGGAAAACAAAATCTGGTTAAACTTTGCCTTATAATACAGTTGAGTTGTATTCTTTATTTTTTTCACATTAAGGAGTTTCTATTCAATTTTGATTCTAGCCTAAATAACTACTTCTTAAGATAATAAAAAAAAATTTATAAAATTTGATTTCAATCTTTGTAACTATTTCACTTTGTATTTCTTAAAATAATTTCCTTATGTTATAATATTTTTTATCAAATTTGTTTTAATCTTTATCTTAGTAATTATTTCACTTTATATTTCTCAAATTAATTTTCTTACGTTAAAATTTTTTTGAACAAATTTGGTTTTAATCTTTATCTTAATAACTATTTCACTGTGTTTTTCTTAAAATAATTTTCTTACGTTAAAATCTTGTAGATCATTTCACGCTGGTAAGGTCTTTTTTTGTCCTGTTTGCTTCTGCTACTTGGGAAAGATTCTTACACTCCCTCGTGTTTCGTCTCTCTATCGATTGACTGTCTTTTTTGGGGTTTTGCTTAGTTCACTAACACTCGCGGCGAGCTATTTTAGGTCGGCTTATGCTTTTGTTATAAGTTATACGCGGCGAACTTTTATAGGTCGACTTATTTCGTATTCACTAAGCGAAAACCACGTTGGGCGCCAAATATAAATTTATTAATTTTGGTTGCAATATTTAAGAACGTTTTACAAATAACACTTTTTATTAAATTTCAATTACAAATGGGTTCCGGAAAGACGTTGACAGTGGCAGAAAGAGGACAAATCGATGCTTTCAAGGAAATGGGACTCTCAAGCCTAGAATTAGCAAGGAAGCTGAACAGAAGTAAGACAGTTGTAAGCAACTATCTTGCTGATCCTCAAAACTATGGAAAAAACCAAAAAGGACGCACAGCCCAAGCAACAACATCCCGAGAAAAGCGGTTAATTTTACGTATTGCTTCAAATTCTACTCAATCAGCTACTAAAATAAGGTCCAAAAGCGGAGTATCAGCCAGTATTTCGACAGTCCGAAGGATAATAAGAAAAGATGGTACTATCCAGAGAAGAAAACTCAAAAAGAAACCTGTTCTAAAGCAAGTACACAAGGAGCTGCGAATGAACTTTGCAACAGAACATGTCTCTTGGAGCAGTCAATGGAAACGCGTTGTCTTTTCGGATGAAAAAAAGTTTAACCTTGACGGCCCCGATGGTTACAACTTTTATTTCCATGATTTAAGAAAAGAGGAACTAATTTTGGGAAGACATCACAGCCGTACATCAGGTGTTATGGTGTGGGGAGCTATCACCTACTATGGCAAAATCGAATTGGAGTTTCTTTCTACAACAATGAACGGAAACAGCTACAAATGCTTGTTGGAACGGTAATTTCCGAAGATGAAAAATATTTTTGGACCTCTGCCTTGGATTTTCCAACAAGACAATCCACAATCCACACTTCCAGGGTTGTCAAAAGCTGGATTTTATCAGAAAACGTAGAGCTTTTGCCATGGCCACCCTATTCACCGGACTTGAACATAATCGAAAACGTATGGGCATGGCTATCTCGAAAAGTTTATGAAGGCGGTAGAGAATTTGAAGACAAGGACTCCTTAATTGAAGCTATCCGTGATGCCTGGGACGAGATTTCACTTGACTATTTAAAAAAAACTTTATGATTCCATTCCAAACCGTCTAATAGAGGTCATATCGAAAAATGGGGGGCATACTCTACTCATTATTAATTGAGAAAAACTTAATAAATAAATGTTTGAAAACCGAAAACTGTTAATGTAGGGAAATTCCAACAGTTTTTTCTATTTAACCCCTTAATTTTATTACTTTTTTTAAAGAAAATATCTACCTACTCAAATGTAGTAAATTTTTATGGGTATGAAATTTCCAGCAGGTATAAAGAACGAAAATCGATTAAAAAATATGTGGCCTCATCCTAGTGATTGTCAGTGTATGTATATTTAAAATAATAATTTGTAAAACATGAAAATATTTTTGGTATAAATATGAAGGTAAAAATAAAATATAATCAGATACTTTTCGTCAGCAAAGAGAAGAGTGTTTCATTCATTTGGTCCTTCGAGTCATATAGATTGAGCTCAGCCAATGAATTAAAAAAAAATGACTTAAAAAATATTTTTAAGCAAAATAAATTTGGTTAATTCTAGAGTTTTCCCCTACCAGAGGTAAGAGACTTAGAAGGAAAATAACCATAATTAAAAAGGCGTAGTCAATATGCTTAAAAGGAAATTAACAATCCTTAGAAGTGTAATTGATGAACTTCAAGGGAAAAACAGTATCAATATATATCAACTCAAGTATTTAGACATCCTATTTGATCACATACTAATGATATATAAACGCCGACTTCCGGAATACAATAATGAAACTGATGACATATATGAGAAGATACTTGAGGAGTACTTCCAAGGGCTTTCCAAAATAAAAAAGAAAATACAAAATGAAGAAGCCAGATGTTGCTCGGAACAGTTGGACATAATTAAAGAGATGTTGTCCAAGGCTGCTCAAAGCGTTATGCTTATAAGGGATACATCTCAGCCTAAGAAGTCTCTAAAAGACGATGTTTCGAAGAACGAGGTGGACTTGGAAAACGATACAGCTCCAGATGGTGAATACGGTTGCGATGCTCCTGCAGCCGAAGAACTAAATATAGGATGATGACAAGAGTTCATCATTTCCATTTGGAACCGCCGCTGGTCACAATGATGACTTCGAGAATGGACAAAACGAAAGTATTGCTGGTGAATAGGAGGAAGCCAACACTAAAGAGTGTGTTGAAAGCTTCCTTTTGGCCAGTTTAGTTGGAGACAATACCAACAACCTGTCCTCAGTCGGGGAGGAAGAAGGCGAAGCCAACAGTTTTGCTAAGAAATTGGTAGCTATAGACCAGGAAGATGGAAGTATTTCGGAGCCAGCAATAGATGAAGACATACAGAACAACAGCAGTGATGCTACTCTAATAAATACTGAAATGGTGTCCGAAGACGAGCTTCCAATGGCAACGAAATCAGAGGTGAGCGATACCAAGGAGGTTTTCTACGAGGAACTACCAGAGAGCTGAACTACCAGCTGATACGGAAGTGGTCTCCGAACATGCGTTGCCGGCGAATGGCAGCAGTAGTACTAAGAAGTCAGATAACTCAGCAAATAAACAGAAGGCGAACGAAGCCAGATCTTGACAAGTATTGAGATGATCCAGCGGATTTTACGGGATGGACATATCTTTTACAGTACGTCGATCAAGAGACCGATGTGGTAGCCGCCTGAGAAGCTTGGGACACTTTTCTCTCACACTATCCATATTGCTATGGCTACTGGCGCAGGCATGTCGATTATGAAAAAACGCAAGAGAATTCATAATTCTAAACCTTTCTGGCCGATTGCAGGATGTTCATAAATGAACAGGGATGATTACAGATGGTGCGCAGATCTCTGTTATCGCAAGACAATAAACATAAATATACAGTCCACTTTTATCTAAGAAAAACAATATGTCTTGGGATAGCGCATATCTACTAGTAACAAAATAGACCGTCATAAAATTTAATGACCCACCACCATAATGACCCACGAAGCGAAAGTGTTTCGTGCTATATGTATATTTAAGATGTAAATATTTTTGTATAAATAGGAATGTAAAATAAAATAAAATCAGATACTTTTCGTCAGCAAAGAGAAGAGTGTTTCATTCAGTTATTTAACAAAAAAAGTCTGATAGAAAATACTTCATAATTTTGCTTGTTAAAAATAAAAAAGTGTGAAAGTTTAATATTTTCTCGATGTTCATGATAATGTCATAAGATAGGTATTTTATGAAATCTGATAAGAAAATGATTATCATCATTATTATATAGAAAAGATGAATGCATACAGAAATTAAAAATTACATAATATAATTTTAATAATCTCTAATAATTTGTCCACAATGTTGACGTAATTTGGTATAGTAACTCTCCTATCAATCACTATCTTATCAATAATTCCTATTCAATAAGGTGGAGACAAAGAGTTATTCGCGATGTGCTATGTACGATAGATAAATTAAATAAAAGTACCTTGAATTTTGTTTTGTTTCCTAAGCATATACGTTCATATAATGTAGTTTATATTGATGTGTTTATTTTCAGTAATTTGTTACAATTTAAACACAGGTCTTTTGTCTCTGTTCACGATTCTTATCACTTAAATAGACTAATAGAAATTTTTTCAAGAGTGTATTATTTACAAATATTCTTTATAAATTAATAAAGTCGATTCTTAATTTTAGCTTTTAGCCCTGTCATATTCATAACTCTTACACGTCTCCAACACTTAACACTGTGCTACTCTATTCTGGAAAAGCACCTGGAAGCACTCGAGACGCTGGAGTTGGGCTGTTGCTAACGAAAACAGCTATCAATAGTCTAATTTCAGTGTTACGCCCCAACGGAACTCGCCCCAGACGAAGAGAAAGAAGGCTTCTACAGTCTCCTAAATACCGTATACAACAACACACCGCGCGGAGACATAATGGTAATGGGAGACTTGAATGCCAAGGTTGGCAGCGACAACGAAGGGCTCAGGCATGTCATGGGAAAGCATGGAGTTTGCAGTTGCAATGACAATGGTGATAGGTTTGTGGACTTCTGCAACTTGTGATTGGCGGCACCATGTTTGAACATAAAACGTGCCACAAAATTAGCTGGGTGTCAACAGACAGACAAGCTTCTTCCAACAAAATTGATCACTTCGCGATTAGCCGTCGGTTCAAAAGCAGTCTCTTAGATGTCAGAAATAGAAGAGGTGCTGATATGGGGCTTGCCCGTGATCACCAACTTATGGTAGCTACCCTAAGATTACGTACAGCTGCAATTCGGAGATCAAATTCAAACATAAGAACGCCCAAGTTTAACACGGACAGACTAAAGGACAATTACACTCGACAACAACTCAGGGACCACCTTTCGTAACATATGAGATCAATCAGCAGCACTGGAACGGAATCCATAGAAAACTACTGGAGTGCTGTGAAAAATGCTTTCATATCAGGTGCTAAAAGAATAGTCGGTCGTGTGCAAGGAAGGAATAACACCTGGCTTTCGGAAGAAACTTGGGCTAAGATCACGAAAGAAAAAACCTTAAAGCTCGTTTGGCAGCTGCTTACGGAGAAGAAAGAACCCTGATGATATCGGATGAGGACCAACTTAGAAGGTGGAAGGGGCATTTTGCCTTTGTCCTTAATCATGTTTTTGACAGTAACATGCAAATGACATCTTCCGAGTTGCCCGATACAACCAATTCCCGATTACGCACCACACCCCCCAGTAAGGAAGAGATATGTACCGCCATCAAAGCACTGAAGAACAACAAAGCGGTAGGACTTGACGGCGTTCCCGCATAATTGCTACAAGCAACGCCAACAACATCCAGCGAATTGCTACAACCGCTCATAGAGACAGCGTGGGTCTCCGAATGCTTTCCCGAAGAGTGGAAAAAGGGAATGATTGTCAAGCTCCCAAAAAAAGGAGACTTGATGAAGTGCGAAAACTGGAGGGGTATCTGCGTTTTGTCTGCAGTCGCCAAAATAATAGCAAAGATTGTTTTAGATTGCATCAAAGAAAGCATCGCTCGACGCTGAACAAGCAGGGGCTGCATACTGTCACCAATCCTATTAATCGGATAAGCAAAGGCTGCGTTCGGGATGTTGTTCAATGTTTGGAGGAACAAATCTCTCAGCTTGAATACAAAGCTACGACTGTTATATGGTTGCAGCACTTGGAAAATAAAAACTACAATAACCAGGAAACTGCAAACCTTCGTAAATAGGTGTCTTCGAAACATCTTACAGGTAAATGGCCGAATCGTATCTCCAACGAGGACCTACACAGACGAACAGGTCAGGAACCCATAAACACCATTATACGAAGGCGCAAGTGGCAGTGGATCGGACACACGCTTCGAAAACGTAATGACTGCATTGCAGGCCAAGCAATGCAGTGGAATAAGCACTGAAGTGCCAAACGCAGCCTGTCTCTGTCATACCACATGAAAAAAAAATTGAGTTAACCGCCCTCTTCTTTTTACTCCATTCGTTCGGTCATTTTATTTAGAGCTCATAGAGCACGGTCAAAGCTAGCTCCGTTTGAAAAAAGAAACACAACCTGAGTGCTCTGATGTGCCTGAGCTAAAACAGAAACACAGATATTTTTTTGACTGGTCAGTTCTCTGCTCTGACCTTAAAAAGAAAAACGCCTAATATTAATATAAACATAATAATAAAAGGTATGTACTAAATACAATAATACAAAATTAATGCAATTCAATGCAAAAGCTTCCAACCTAACTAAAATAAATATAGTTTAAAAAAACTAACAAGTGTGTCTTAGCACATCAAACTAAAAAAATGATTTTTTTTTAAATTAAGCTGATAAATGATAGTGAAGAAAAATACTAGTGTCATTGTGAAAAAAGCTTTGGGCGGAATATTTCTATTATATCGAGCTTTTTTAAACGATATTTATTTTTTACTCTTTAGTTTGATTTATTGACAAAAAAAATTATTTTAAGGAAATTTTATATTTAAAAAAATGTTCAGCCATGGGTGGGATTTGAACCCACTACCCTTGGGGAATCCGTAGTCAAAAAAGACTAACGCCGACCTGTTTTTTTCGGGAAATTAATTTTTGTTTTTAATCAATCTTAAAACTACAAAAATTCTTAAAAACTAACATACATATTTATCAATTACTTACAACTAACTTACTGGCCTTATGCGGATACTCTAAGTTAAATTAATAACCTAATGCTAATGCATGTGGTACTTTGTCCCACCTCAAATCTACCATCGTACATTCCTATTTAAATGTATATTTGAAAATTTAAAATAAACAATGCGTATTTTTTTTAATAGTATATTTTTCGAAAACAGTTTTTGAAATTGCATTAAAAAAAAAAAGGTTACAAAAATTAAATATCAATATACATATATAATATATTTAATTAAATATCCTTAATACAAAATTGTAATTTAAAAATAAAACATTTAAAAACAAAATTTAACAAAAATAAAGTTTAAAATCTACATATATCGATACTCTATACTTATATATAAAGCTGAAGAGTTTGTTTGTTTGTACGCGGTAATCTCAGGAACTGATGGCTCGAATCGAAAAAGTCTTTTTGTGTTGGATAATCTATTTGTCGACCAATAATAGCGAAGAACCAATGGAAAATGTTGCAAAAACGGAGGAAATTATTCATATTTGAGCGCTTTCGTCCCGTTGTCAAGATCGGGTTGCAGTATGATCTTCTGCCACAAGAAAATAAAACTTAAATATCCTTTACGTAGAAGTACTTTAAAATATTTTTTTTTTTAAACTTAAACTTATAAATTGCTATAATAATAAATTGTGGCGGACGAAGTCGCGGGGAACAGCTAGTAAGTTAATATAAAAAGATAAAAAAATGAATTTAAAAAGAAGTTTAAAAGAAGAAGTTGTGTTTTTAATTTCTACAAATTGATTATAGGACACTAGACTAAATACAAGGTGGCGCAAAAGAAATCACCCTTTTGGGAGATGCTCTCATTTTTGCAAATAGCCGTCAATATCAAATCTTTTTTGACTTTTGTGTACAAGACAGATACAGAATACAAGTGAATAAGCCATGGAGCGATACACACCCCAAGAACGCGGAATAATTGTGTCTATTTTTTGCGTAACAATTCTAGTTGGAGCAACGCGAATTTCGTCGCCAATTCCCCAAAATCAACTGTCAATCTTTATCAACTGGTTTTTTATAGAGTTACTACATCATTTTTAGAAATTTCTGTTACGGTTTGACTTATTTAAAAAAAAATATCAAAATTATCTGTTCAGATTAATTTTTAAAAACATCTTTCAATTTTATTTTATGTATTTTGCAAGACTCTTACTTTATCCACTTGAAAACAAAAATCGAATGTGACTTAAGGTGTTGGGACGCTTAGCACAACCAATAGAATCTCAAAAATTTCATCACAACCACTAACATGCTTCCTAAATGGCATATTTCGAGATGAGATTTTTTTCTCTCACGAGATAAATCTCACTGGTTAAACGTAACATAAAAAAAATCAAAATACAGTTTTCTCTCTAACCTCGACCGCAATTTGTTTGATTTAAAAAAATTAATGTTATTGAAGGATTTGTATGCAAAATGGCTACAAATAGCAATTATTTAGGAACCTTTCAAAAGGTTGAGATTTATTTCTTATGTCTGGTATAAAGTCTAAATTAAAACAGTTCATGTAAAGTGGCTCAGAATCGAGTCTAAAGGAGTCGGTAACATACATGCATAAAAGTAAAGATTAAGATACTAAAGATAAACCCCTGTTTTAAAACAAAACTTGAAATAGTTTTGTTCTTAAAATAAAGCTAATTACAGACTTACAGACCTAAAATAATTTTCAAATGGACAAGGTAGATAATAGTTTTAACACAAATTAGGGGTGAGCAATAGAAAAAATATTAATTTTACTCAGCCTTTGCATGATGTCATTTTCAAGCCACACAAATAAAAAAAAAAATTAAAAATAAAAAAATAATTCGAAGACACTTCCTCCTAATGTTTTGTCCCATAATAACAACAGGTCTCATTGCTGGTAGTTAGACAAGGTACTTAACTACCAATTGAGATTTCTTATTAATATTTGAAAACGGTCACTAACATTTACATACATACATACATTATGTACCTACATATGTACCTACCTAAATCTAAAATTGTTTGTCTAGGTACCTGTGCTAACAAGTGAAAATGTATAAACATTAAGGATGTAGTTACATTGTACATTATGTAGATACATACATACATATGTATGTACATACATATTTCGTTTTGCATTACATACTTTCTACTTATTGCTTAATAAACAAAAGTACATACATACCTACAGAGCATAATACTCAAAGAACTTATTAGATATTCTCAACAGGTATTATTATAAGTATACACATACATATAAATGTACATAAATAGCTAATTTCGTGAACAATTTTTGTTTTTCAAAATCACTTTTAAATGAGTGGAAAATCAACAACGCCGCCAGCAGCTACAAAAATTCACATTAGCTAGGTGACCTAAATTTCCAGTGATGACGACATCCATATATTTTTCTCATCTACACACGCTATACGTGAGATACACAAAAATGTTAATGAAAATGCCAAAAGACATACATTCAAAAAATGACCATCGTTAATTGCGTCTGCCTGACAAAACAGAAGGGTTAAATAAAACGCATTCAAACAATAGGAGGAAAGATTTTCGTGAAATGTCATTAATCATTAGGAAATAAGTTTAGTTTAGAAGGATTTTTGATATTCCACTTTGTACAATTTATGTACATACATACACCAAATGAAAGAAAAATCAAAACTCGAAAGATCTTTAAGTCGAAGTATGTAGGTTGTACCTACATACATAGGTGTACTATATTAATTCAATTAATATACATTTTAGAACAAATTTGCTTTTCTTTGGCACATGAATATTGAATTTAATCTTTGTATGTATGAAGTAACATATTTCTAATTTCAAGGTCTGGGTACTGAGAAAATAATTTTTTTTGTTTTGACATGAGCACTATATTTTTTTTCCTTTGAATTGTATTTGATCGAAGAATCTAATAAAATTATTAAAATGCATTCCCTCCCTCCCCGGTTTTATTTGTTCCCCTGTTTAAAAGTTTTTGACGCGCATGTAAATTCCCACACCCGAGCAAACTTCACTCTGGTGATGTCATGTCTCATGTTTCCATCTCCACCAAACCAACATAAAACTAAAACGTCAAATAGAGTAAGGAAAAAGTCACGTTCACGACGCTGCTACAGTGCTACAGCCAACGAACACATTGTTGATGAGATGAGGTATGAGGCTGATTCATTTATTCAGTAACATTTCCTACCCGAACACCAAAAGACAGCATTTACCGACATCCCAAGCCAAAGCTTGTGTTCAAAATACTGATCCCGTCTAACAAGTTTACCATCTTCTAATGTGAAAAAACGATCTTCCACGTATAGGTAGTAAATAAACAACTAAACTACGAGGCAAACAAAAACATACTTGTACCAAATTCAATAATGCTACTACTAGTATATCGTATACCTACAGAAAACTAATAGATATTTCAAAACATCAGTAGGTACCTGAATACATACATATGTACATACGTAATTTTACTTTTTATTTGTACTGATTAATGGAGTTGCGATGAGAATCAAACTTAAAACTGAACGAAAGAAGAAAAGTACAAAAAAAAACGAACAGGTCAAAATAAGAAAATGATATAATATAGCTAGATAATAAAGAAGAATAAACTTGATTTTTTAACAAATACATTTACATATGTATGTGTCTCTTTTGATTCTTGTTTTACTGTGCTTCTTTGTCGCTTCATCCTATGACCACAGCCCAAAAAATGATCTCAAAAACGAAACAGACTAGACATAGTGTCATACATATTCATATTTTTTTTTAAAAAAATGTGTCTTCACCTTATTAACTTTTCTACATACCTAGTCCAAATGCAATTATAAAAGGGTATTAGTGCTACAGGATATCCTATGGATTCCAAAACAGGACACTTGTTTACTAATTTGCTTCCTTTTGTATTTATATCACTTTGTTTTGTACATCGAGGATCACTTGGAAATATAAAATATTTTTGTGTGGATATAGATACTTTCAAAGTTGTGTCAATAGGCGGCGGACACGAATAAAAATAAAGAAAGAAAACACAATATGAACATCTAGATTTCTTTTTTTTTTACCACAAAGCTGATGCCACAACCGTAAAAATATTATTATTTTAAACAATCATTAAAATATCGTGCTGGATGTATCCTGTTTGCGTTATTTATTTATTATTATGGTCAAACAATAATTGTCTACGACTACAACAAAAAATAAAATATTGAAATTTTGTTTTGTTGTGGTTCAATAATTTGAACTATCGGACGGACACTGCGTTTCATAAGCTACACGCGAGCGGCACAAGCAAGAGACTCGAACTGAAATTAAATTTTCTTCAGAGTGGAGACGGAGAGCATGTAGCGCTAGCGCGTTTGTTTTCTGATTCAGTTCAGTGGTTGGTTTTTAGTTATTGTTTCAATTCAAGAAGAGCCTGTTCTTGGTTGTTGCCAACTGGGGTTGAGTTGCTGAGATACATGAATCGGGTATGGTAGAGGTGGAATGATTTTTTAAAAATAAACTAGATACATACCTTCCTTCATTTGTGTTTGGAACACAGTTAAAAATTGAATTACACTCAAGCATAATTTCACAAATTTTCATGTGACAATGTATGTATGTACATAGAAAGATATATATGGGCATTTTAATCAATTGTTAAAAAAATAGAATTTGAGTTAAATTTAAGATTGAGTTTTGACTTGTAATGAACGTCATTTATATTTCCTTATTCGTTCGTGTTTTTTTTTTAACATAACTCGATTTAAATTTTAGGGGAGTCGTACAAAATCCTCAAAAAATTTTTTTTGCCAAAATCTCCAGGAAATCTCTATATCCCCAATGTCCAGATATGTACGTCTACTAACACTTTTTCTTTTGCGGCATATTCACGATATGCTTTTACCATTGGAAATAGTAATATCCTTGTATATAACTCTACGTTCTCACAGGCCATTAATCCGAGATTTAGAATAAATCACGAAATGTTTTCACCGACACAATCAGATTAATTTTGACGTTTGGTCTGCAACATTTCACAATTTACGAAAGGGAAAAACGTAATCTTCATCTTTCAGTCGGAAAGACTTATTTGTCATCATCATCAGCAATACAATGTATGATTTTGAATCTGCTATGGTTTTTCAATTATTATTTTCCCATAAATCATACATTTCAGCATCCGGTTTACTGTTTTTTATTAGGAATTAATAAGAATATTTAATTTTAAATACAAAAATTATACTTAACATAAAATTTTGAATGTAAAATAAGAATTAAAGAAGAGATTTGTTGCTTTCTAAAAAAGTATAATATGGTATTGAACGTTTTACCATTATTTTCAAATATTTTTTTTTTGTTTTAAGTGATTTTTTATTAAATCTTTAAAATTCTTTATAACAAAATACATAGTTTAATTTCATTTTATAAAAGAAATTACATATTAAAACTTTATTCCAAATTAACGTATATATATAAACATTAAAATGCCATTAAACTTCAAGTAAACATACAAATTTTAATTTAATTCACGTCAATGCCTTCTGCAATTTCATTTCATTACACGTGAAATAATAGGTCTGTTCCAAGTGTTTTGTGCACAATATTTCACAGCACACATTTTTTAAGGAGTGGGGGTAAAATTCTCTCAGCGAGAAAGAAACTGTGCATAACGAAGTGGAACGACATTTCACAAAAAATCACAGACTCTACGAAACGTCAAAAAAATGTCAACAAATTTGATTCGAAAGCTCGTGAAAAGTTTCTTATTGTTTAAAATTAATTACAAAATGGATTTGTTAAAATTGTTACTAATAGAGTGCTCAAGAGTCTGAAGACTCGATTTGGAACTCAGTACTTGTGTTTTCCATAATGAAAATTAGAATTTAAAATTCAATTTTTAAAAAAATCGTTTATTTTAACGGCAAAACTGAAATATAAAATTATTTTTTTTGTTTGACAGTCTTCAATTTTTTGTGCACAGAAATTTTTGTTGCTAAAATTTGCATTGCGGGGAAATTTTTTGCTTTCTGAAGAGCTCTCTCTTCTGTGAAAAACTACGAAAAATGTGTATTGTGTAACTTGGAACAGCTTTTCACATAAACTTTTTCTTAGTTCACTTTAATTTACATGTGAAAAACATACCTACCTACGTAAAAATAATAATTTCGGTTGTATTTTATCATACATACATAACATGCATATGTATAAAGATTTTTGTGTGAACCAAATACATATATTTATCGGAATATTGCTTATTCTGGCCTATCGCCAATTTTATGGAAACTTTTACTCAGGGATCTTTTTCTCTCACAACTTAGTTACGGAAATATTTGTATACAAATAAAATAAGGAAAAAGTTCCCTGGAAACAGTTATTTATGATAGCAAAGGTGGCAAAATGGGAACAAAACTACGGGAAATTTGTATTCGTGATAAGGTAGATTAAAACATTATTTTTATCGGCAATTTGTTTTTGTTTTGTAATTATATGTACATATGTATGTACATATTTCATATCTTAAATATCACATAGCACCACTTGCCTGCATACCTTCTTTCTTAATTACCCAACAAAAACAACAAATACATCAATGCAATATATTACAAATTTGGCAGCAACGAATCCTGATAATTAGTCTGCTATTGCACGACGACTCATGAGTCGTGACTCTTTTCGAACTACGTTGGTGCAAGAGAGATACAAAATTCGAAAAAATGAAACGGAAGAAAATTTGCCCTGTGAGTCGCGAGCAAATTTTCCACGACTCATTTTTGACATTTTATTTTCGCTCATTTGTTATTTTGCTTTTCCTCTTTATTTTTTTCGACGTGCTCGAGTTCACATGTATACTCTTATAGTTGAAAGAGCGAGACAGAATATAAGATTTCCCAAACAACGAAATTTGAATTAAAGAAAGTTGTCAAATTAGAGTCATGAGTTAAGAGTCAAGGTGTAATAGTGTTCGACTCAAAGGATGAAATTTCAAAGTAGAATTCGAAGATGAGTCACGAATCATGAGTCAACGTGTAATAGCAGACTTAGAAATTTGGAAACGTTGTGTTGCTTTCAAATTTTCAGTTTTTTAAAAAATTGAAAACTATATGCATACATAATAGAAAGCGAATTTAATCATATAAAATAACACACATAATGACATAACTCCGATGCTAGGTATTCACAAAAAATCTGAAGGCAATTATTGTACACAAGTATGAATACTACAATACTATGAATGGTACAATGTACATTATATACATAATGTACATATATACAATTCTATACGAATAATGCTCAGACAAGAAAAAAACTACTGATTTTCTTTTATGTTTACGTATTTTTTTCTTATTATTACTATATCTTATGACTGAAAATAAAATATTCCTCTCATTCATACTTTTTCTCTTCTCATTCTCTTAATGTAAGAAATTACCGTACAAGTGCCCCAGTGCCTCGAACAAAAATTCTATTCCATTAGATTACTTTTACTTTAGTTTTATATGTATATACAAATACAATAGGTGTGTTTTTTTTGGCAATTCTATCCGTAATGAAGTGGGATTTCCCAAAAAAACGTTTATCCGCAGTGTTGTGGTTTTTTAATTTAAAATATAGTACTACTGACTAGTTGTCAAATGTTTAATTAAAAAAAAAAAGAGGCTTTTTGCCAGAATACGAAGATAATTAAATTAAAATGGAAGATTTACAAGATGATACGGTATAAACATCAAAAAAGTTTATTTATCTTAGTTAATTCATGTTATAATTCGTATGATTTTAGAACCAAATGTTGTTTAGTGTATTTTTCTGACAAATATAAAACAAAGGGGTCTGTTCACAGACTTTGGCTGGATTTTCCCTAAGTAATTTTTTCTTGAAGACGAACGCCAAAAATTTGATGCTACTGCGAAAGGTTAACCTGTCACAAATAATTTACAAACGATAGGTGAGAGTACCCACATTAAGGGTTTATTAATAAATATATAAAAACCCATCCGTTTATGTAGTAACGACAAAAGTAATCTAAGCTTATGAGATTTCATACACAAACGCGAAAAGTACACCGCAACAATCGTAGAAACGTCACTTCCGTTTTACATGTTAATTTCTCTGCGCTTTATAAAATTTTAAACACAAAAGTGCACCAATTTTCTTATAAAAATATTTTCCTCAGCGTCTTTAGTAGCAACACAAAAAAGCATTTTAGAGAAAGCCTTTTATATGAAAAACACTGTTTTTTGTCGCGTTCATGTACAAAAACTCATAAGACTCTTTGTAAATAAAAATAAAATAAATAAAACAGCTAAAAGACCTTATTTTGCTGATAGTTTGGTTGTTAAAATCTCAATACTTGCAGCAAAGAGTAAAAGTATAAGCAATCAGTGGCAATCAAAAAAAAAAAATTGTAAACAAAAACTACTTATCGTACTCTACAAACATGCCTTGGAGATACACAAGAATTATCAATTGTACCAAACTACCAACAGTTATATTTGAGACCAGAGCAAACGTCAAAATTATATCCGCAATTATAGAGGTTTTACGTTGTTGAGTACCTATAAGATACTCTCCTCTGTCTTTCAAGAACGGATAGTTCCACACTTCATCACACAGGCAAATCAGCATCAGTTCAGACTTTTACTTTAATGCGGTGAAAGAAAAATGGCTAGATTTAAATATTCCAAATTACCATATTTTTATAGACTTTAAACCCGCCTACGACAGCAAAGCCAGGGTAGAACTATAGAAACCCATGAGAGAATTCGGCATTCCAAACAAATTGGCACGACTATGTAGGTTAACTATGACCAATATAACAAGCCTAGTTTAAATAGCCGAATTGCTATCCAGGCCAATTAACATCTACAATGGACTCCAACAAGGGGATGGCCTGGCCTGCCTCCTCTTTAACCTGGTGTTAGAGAATTCAATCCGTGACTCTGCCGCTGCAAGAAGAGGGACTATCAGCAACAGGTCCATCAAGATATTGGCTACGCAGACGACATTGACATCATCGGATAAACAAACAACCTAGATCGAGCAGGCGGCACAAAATCCTGGGCTGCACATTAATGAAGGAAAAACAAAGTAATGTGAGAAGAACAGCTGGTCGAACAACCAAGGCAGCGGAGCATGAATTTGAAATAGTGCAATCCTTCAAATAGTAGCAGCCGGTAACAACATAGAAGAAAGAAGAAATACGCAGGCGCTGTTCAAATCCCACAGAGCCTATTATAGTTTGCCAATGCTATTTAAATCCAGAAACCTTACGATAACTTCTAAACTGATGCTGTCCAGGCTGTGGTCTTGCTAGTACTCACATATGGATCCGAGACCTGGGTGCTTAGTAAAAAGCACTCCGACCTCTTAGGCGCGTTCGAGAGGAAAGTCTTAAGGACAATTGTTGGCCCCGTATGTGAGTAAGGACGATTCCGTAGACGATATTATCATGACCAGTATGCAATCTACCTCGAAGCAGATATCGTGAAAAAAATTAAGCTCGGTGTACTCTACCGGGCTGGTCAGCTAGCTCGCATGAGCGAAGAGGAACTTCGGAAAGTTCTTTGTATTACATTTTGTGGTAGAAGACAGAGTGGCAGACCAGAGTACGCTAGCCTTAAGGTGCACATCGGCTCGTGATCGGGATGAATGAAGAAACTTATTAAATGAGGCGAGGATCCCCTTGTCGAGCCGAATATATTTCAGTTTGGGGATTATGTCTTACGGAAAAAGTCACCAATCCAAATATAAGCTAGCGTTAAGCTTGCAGAAAACAATGTGTTTATCAAAGAAAAGATAGTGTTTGGATATTCCTTGAGCAACTAGTTGGCGATCAATAATTATTTAAATCAAATTCATTTCTTTTATTTAAAAATAAGTGGTAAGAATTTTGAAAATCAGAAATTAAATTAAATATAATAAAATTAAATAAAATTAAATTAAAATTAAATAAATAAAGAATTAAAAATATTCAGAATTTAAAACCATTCTGAAAGATTTTTGTATGCAAAACAAAATGAAATGAAAACACTTACGGAAGAATATGAGTGTAACAGTTATAATGGTTTCGATTCTGATTCATTCACATTTATCTTTTTTTCGTGATCAGAACGATAATAAACGCTTCTTTATCACCTAAAGACATGAAGATATATTCACCTTCCCCCTCTGGGTCACTTACATAAAAAAAAATTTCTCTAAACATTGAGTTATTTAAATTTAATTTTATTACTTATGTAAAACTTAAATACTTATATTCAACATAGAAACTTTGGTGACAATTTATCTCAAAAAAAAGAAGAACATTAGCTCTCATGTTTAACTTAACACCCTCACTATCCCATTCCCATGTATCAAATATGATACAAACATTTTTGCTTGTTCCGTGCCTCCCAAGTCTACGTTATGTATGATATGTGATACTTTTTTTGAACTTGGATCACTGTCCCCATACAAATGATATGTAAACATCCATAGGTCTATTTTTTTATGATACATAAAAAAATTATTTTATAAATAAACAATTGTTTTTAAAAACTCGTTTCATATAAATTTTTGAAGTAAAACTTCTTTAGGCACGCTTGGCTTGGGGAGTAAACTGACGAATGCGTTAGGAAAAGTGTGAGCGCACGAAAGTTGTATTGTAATGTTGAAAGAGAATGATATGGAGTCACATGTTAGTAAAGATGGAGAGAGCGCGTTACCTATCGTATGTAACTATAGGGACAAGAAAGAGAGAGAGAACAAGAGAGAGGTGCGTGCGCACATTTTCTTTCTCTCTGACTCTATTACCTATACCTAGTGAGACCCAATCAACTGATATTGAATCACAAAGGTGAGTGCGTATCTCATACTAGTTACTGGTGTAGTAGCGTCATATACAGCGTTCCTTTCCTGTTGATTTTCTGTTTTACTAAACGTAAACAAATAAAAATACTTATTTATTGTAGAGGTTCACCATTACAAATAATTGGTGGCAAATAACATGACAATAATCAAATGGAAGTTGATGATGAAAATCCCACTAGACATCATGTAAAAAAATTAAGACAAATTATTGGAGTTAGGCCTATAAAAGCCTATTGCCTGTATTACACTGTAGGAGCAAGAGAGAACAGTGCATGCGCACATGAAAATAATAAATAAATACAAAAAATTAGACAAGAATATTAATTTATCAATAAAAACCGATAATAAATTTAAATATTTGTAAAAAAAAATTTAGAAATTTGTAGAAAATATGCATATGTACATATATACATATATGCCTTGTGGCATATTATTCGTATATCGAGCGCCCCACGCTTTTTTCACTATAACACTAGTATTTTTAATTCATTATTGTTTTCAGCTTAATTTCAAAATTATTTTTATTTTTTTAGTTTGGTGTGCTAAGCGTGTGTTATTAGTTTTTTTAAACTATATTTATTTTTCATTTTTTAGTTCGATGTGTTGTCAAAAAAATGATTTTTTTAAGTTTTCGTAATTTTATTTAAAAAAAATGATCAGCCATGATTGGGATTTAAACCCACAACCCAGCAAGTCGCGCCTGCGATTTAGACTATTATTAAAAACAAAATGTTCCGCCATGGTTGGGACTTGTACCCACGACCCTTGTAGAATCCCATGCCAAAAATGAAACGTGACGGCGCGTTAACCCACTGAGGCACTTAGATTTTAGGGAGTCTTTTAATATTTATAAGCTCATAATAAAAGCTGGTAGAAACAGAAGGTGTGGGAGGAAAATATTTAATCCTGGTAATCCGGATAAGGATATTGAGATAAACTTATGAAATTATTGTATTGCCACCGGTTCTTGATATGTGTACAAAGTTTCAATAAAATCGGTTCGTGTAAAGTGGGTCAAAATCGAGTTAAAAGGTGTCGGTTACATACATACATACATACATACATACATACATACAAGTGAAGCTAATATAAGCGTGTTAATAAATATAGTTTAAAAAAACTAATTACACACGCTTATCACATCAAACTAAAAAAAATTAAAATAATTTTTAAATTAAGCTGAAAACAATAATGAATTAAAAATATTAGTGTTATAGTGAAATAAATATAGTTTGAACAAAACTAAAAAACACGCTTTTAAAACCCATCATACAAGTGAAGCTAATATAAGCGTGTTAATAAATATAGTTTAAAAAAACTAATTACACACGCTTATCACATCAAACTAAAAAAAATTAAAATAATTTTTAAATTAAGCTGAAAACAATAATGAATTAAAAATATTAGTGTTATAGTGAAATAAATATAGTTTGAACAAAACTAAAAAACACGCTTTTAAAACCCATCATACTAAAAAAGCGGAAAATAATTTTTAATATAAGTTGAAAACAATAATGAACTAAAAATACAAGTGTTATTGTGAAAAAGCGTTGGGCGCATTGGCCATATTTTTTTTTTTCATATATGGAGCGCCCCAGGCTTATTCACAATAACACTTGTATTTTTAGTTCATTATTGTTTTCAGCTTATATTAAAAATCTTTTTCCGCTTTTTTAGTATGATGGGTTTTAAAAGCGTGTTTTTTAGTTTTTTTCAAACTATATTTATTTTTAACTTTTTAGTTTAACGTGCTTTAAAAGCTTGTTTTTTAGTTTTTTTTTAAACTGTTTTTATTTTCACAGATTTGATGTTTTTTTGTGATTTAAGAAAACATTGAAACATTTCATTGACCCATTTAGTTGATTGAAATTGTAAATGAAATTGGAATTACTTATTTATTATTTAAAATCTCGTAATTTTAAATAAAAAAAAAAGTCACCCATAGCTAGGATTTGATCCCACTACCCTTGACGCTCAAACTGAAACGTGACCGCTTTAACCAACTGAGCCACCGCAGCACTTAAAATAAGGGAGTCTATTAAAGCAGTAAAAAGCAGGAGCTGTGGGATTAAAATATTTAATCCTGGTAATCCTGATAAGGATATTGAGATAAACTTATGAAATTATTGTTTTGCCACCGGTTCTTGATATGTGTACAAAATTTTATTAAAATCGGTTCGTGTAAAGTGGGTCAAAATCGAGTGTAAAGGTGTCGGTTACATACATACATACATACATACATACAAGTGAAGCTAATATAAGCTTGTTAAAAAGCGTTGGGCGCCTTGTGGCATATTATTCGTATATCGAGCGCCCCACGCTTTTTTCACTATAACACTAATATTTTTATAACTATGTCCGTAAATGTATGTTTGTGTTGTGGATTTATGTTTGTAATTGTCTTTTTTTACAGATATGTATACAACATTATTTTTTTTTTTATTATTATTATAGTGCTCTACTTAATCTACTAAACCTAAGACTAAAAACAAGTATGTAAGCCGGCCAAGGCAAAAACTACCCCACCCCGGTTTACCCCATATTAATTTCTTTTAGCCACCAAAACTGGTTCTCCTGCCTTCTCCTATCAATACGGTCCTGTTCGGAAACAGCCCTACTGAACCGGAGCTCCGCTCCATCTAGGGCGAGGACGTCTCGTTCGTACAAGAGTCGCCGGTCCACGGTTCTACGCCTGACGTGGTAGATAAGCGGTACTGCCAATCTATCCTGTATCAAGCCGCATTGGTCTAAATAGAGGAATGCCTCTGGTGGGATAAAGCCGCTCAAGCGTGCCATACCGAAGTATTCGTCGTTTGGATAGAACGCCCCGAAAATCAAATTATTGGTCGAAGTCATAGCTCTCGCAATGTGACCCCGAACAAGTTTTATCACGAAATTGTCAATTCTGTTGATCCGAGCTCCGTTGTATAAGACCTCGTTTGAATAATAATGTAAATAAGAAGATTCTGGTGTCCGATACCAACCGAGACATCTCCGGAGACACTGCCTCTCGAACACCCGAAACTTCTCCATTTGGGAAGGGGCAATGTTGAACCAAACAGGACTACCATAGACTAGCATTGGCCGTATGAGGGCCATGTAGCAAATTACCTTCACTCTGGGGTCAAGCCGACTGCTGTAAAACAGCCGTTTCGTCAGAGCAAGGGCTCCTCGGGCTGTGGTCAGAGCAGCATTTATATGTCTGTCGAAATACAAATACTGGTCCAACCAGATACAGAGGTACTTCTCTACACTTTTGCACGCCAATGGCCGCCGATCAGGCCCAACAATAACCATCTTGCGCCAATTCTTACATGTATCTCTAGTGGCCTTAGTCAACGGAGTTCGGAACAGAATTGTCTCCGACTTTTGGACATTTATTTTCAGTTTCCAGTCGTCGCAATATCGCTGAATCCTCTCGAAGTCACGCTGCAAGAGAATTCTAATAACTTCAGCCTTTCGGGCCGTTCTGTACGCAATCAGGTCGTTGGCATACGCAATTGCTTTAGTTAGGCTACCTATCAGATCACTTGTATAAATGCTGAAGAGGATCGGCGAATTGACCGCTCCCTGTTGAAGACCGTTTTTAATTTCGAAGATGCTGGTAGAGGTTACATTGCCACTTTTGGCAACAAACTTTTTACCATTGAGCATATCATAAAGCATATACAATAATGGCTTACTGATGCCTAGTCTGGTGAGTTTTAGGTACAACCCTTCTAACCATACGGTGTCGAAGGCTTTCTCTAAATCCACCAGAACAGCACCCGTGCATTGTTTCTTGGACTTGTTCCATTGGATATCAGAAACGAGCTTAGACGCGGCATGAATACAGTCATGTCCTGCCTTGAACCCGAACTGATTATCCGGAATTATTGTGTTGTCCGCAGTGCACTTAGCCAGAGCCCTGTTAATTACCTTCTCGAATACCTTGCTGATGCTTGGAAGAAGACTAATTTTCGGGAGAGGATGCACCACAGCTGTCTTCCACCGCACTGGATAATATGCATTATTCAGCGCGTTGTTAAACAGTGTAGTGTAAATCTCAACAGCTTCACTTGGTAAATGTCTTAATACAATGTTGGGTATACCATCGACCCCTGCTGACTTTTTCTTCTTTATTGATTTGAGGATGAGCTGGAGCTCTATCTTCGTGATGAGCAAGGGACTTGAGCCCGTTCTTTCGGCGATTATAGCGCTTGCTAAGAAATCGTCATCGAACCGGGTTAAACCACAGTTCTCGGCGCGTTAACCCACTGAGCTACCGCAGTACTTAGAATTCAGGGAGTCTTTTAATATTTATAAGCTCATAATAAAAACTGGTGGAAACAGAAGTTGTGGGAGGAAAATATTTAATCCTGGTAATCCTGATAAGGATATTGAGATAAACTTATGAAATTATTGTATTGCCACCGGTTCTTGATATGTGTACAAAGTTTTAATAAAATCGGTTAGTGTAAAGTGGGTGAAAATCGTGGGTGAAAATCGTTTTTTTGAAGTTTTTACTTACAAAAAAAATAACGGTTTGTTGAACTATTTCCAAAGTTTTTTATAATCATAATGTCTGTGGTCTTAGAACAAAAAATCAGTCTGTTTTTCTTTTGTCATCTTCTCTACAATATGATATCATTGCGTTCTCTGAGACTTGGCTCACTGAGAGTCACTTTAGCTCCGAAATGTTCAACTCTCAGCAATACAACATTTTCCGCATTGATCGATGCCCGATGCGATGACTACTTGCAAGAATCGTGGTGGAGGTGTGTTGCTTGCAGTGAGAACTTCTATTTTCTGTTCTCAAATGGAGTTGCCGTCTTATTCTTTTTATTTATTATTTGACTTCAATCAGATTATTGTTCGATTAAGTATTGATAACAATCATGATGTATTAATTATTCGATAACTGTTTTAAAGTTCAAAGTCAATTAAAAGATAATCAAAAGGTTATAATTAAGGTGATTTTAATTTGCCTTACATAAATTGGTTAAAAATACCTGATGAAAATTATTTAATTCCATTTAATATCAATAATGATTGTGAGAGTGTGGTTGTGGATACTTTAACCGAGCTTGGTCTTGGTTAAATAAATTGCTTTCCAAATAGCCTTAATAGGTTTTTAGACTTAGTTTGTGTAGATACCGATCTTTGTGTGTGTATCGACAGCCCCTTTCCCCCCATCAAATAATTCTGAGAATCATGTTTCTCTGTCTTTGAAATTTTCTTTTTATGAATATCTTAAAAATACAAACGATTTCAAACATTGCAATTTCAATGAGATGTCTAATTTTATAAATTTATTGTCTTCTAGCTGTCTGTCATTGTCTGCTTTAACCAACTTTGGTATGATATGACGTATAATAATTTCATCGGTGTATTGGAAGAGGCAATTGATTTATTTACTCCAAAATATTTAAAAAAAAAATCATTCTTCTAAGCCTAAATGGTATAATAAAAATTTATTAATATAAATAATCGGAAAAATAAAGCTTTTAAAGCGTTTATAAACTCAAAGAATGATGTAGATCAATTTGAAAGATATTATCGTTTGCAGAAAGAATTTGACTTCCTGAACAAATTCCTATACAGACAATATATTTTAAGTATCGAAACCATACTTGAGAAAAATAGCAAATGTTTTTGGAAATTAATTAAAGATAAAAAAAGCTCAACCGGGATTGCGAATATAATCCACTACAACGGTGTGACATGCAATGAATCAGCTGAGATGTGTAATTTGTTTGCTAGTTTTTTTCGCTATGTTTATAAATCTTCAACACCTAAAGTCACTGCTGATATAGCTTCTTATTTTCAACTTGTAAACATTAATTTTTTAAGTGTATCTTTACTAGAGATCGAAATTGAGCTCTTAAATTTGAAAAATGATTCACTTCCAGGATCTGATGGAATTGTTCCTATTGTTTTAAAGAAATGTGAAAGTGCTCTGGCTTATACAACTTGTCCAAATCAATAACCATGTCTCTGAACCAATCTATGTTACGTCTGGTGTCCCTCAACGTAGCCATTTAGGTCCTTTGCTGTTTTTGATCTTTATAAATGAAATACCTAGTTTATTTGAATACTGTGAATGTCTGATGTACGCTGACTATATAAAACTTTATTAGCCGCGTTTTATTGGTAATCTATCCCTAACATAGTATTAGAGTACCAATAAAACGCTATATTCACTTTTAATTTTTCTTCTTAAAGTTGGTGTCCCTACATTATTTGTCAAATTATTGATGTCAAAATTTCAAAATCTTCTGTCACACACAAATATAAAAGGCAAATGTGCACTTGAAAATAGAAAAAAATGAATGCATATTGCAAACAAAAGTTGTAAATATACAAACTCACTTGTTAAAGAAATTTCTGGCTAACATCTTTACATTTTAGTTAAAAACTCAATTTGAGTTTTAAATGAAAATAAACAACAGCTGTTCTACATTGGGCGCGTTCGAAGAATGTACAATTGTGTAAATTATTGGGTCGAGTTGGAAAATGCATGAAAACGGTTGTTGAGTTGAAGTTTGCATGGAAATGTACACCGAGTTGGTTTCGAATGTGTTTTACTTATATCTGTAGTAAAACTTTGAAAATATATTGATTTTCTTGTTATATATATTACCCACAGATTAAAGTTCACCACTTTATCAACTCCCTGTTCAATTCTATTGGTTTATATGGAACAGCGAAAAATTGCAATTGCGAGGCGAGTTTGGTGAACAGTTAATTTCAGGTTTCGGGCCGGTCAATTGGCCGCCTAGATCGTGCGATTTGACACCATTAGACTATTTTTTGTGGGGGTATGTCAAGGCTAATGTCTATAATGGCAAGCCCGCTTCGATTGACGCACTGGAAGCCAACATCCATGCATTCATTCGTGAGATACCGGCCGATATGTGTGAAAGAGTATGCCAAAATTGGACTCAGCGGATGGGCTACCTGAGACGCAGCCGCGGTCAACATTTGCATGAAATTATCTTTAAACATTAAATTGCAAGGTTCAAACTATCGATTCAAATAAATATTTCATTCATTTTTTCGAATTTTTTGTGTTTTTTTTTTTTTTTAAGTTCTAAACCTCTTAAAAAATCACCCATTATGTATATAACTTTGGGTGTTTTTATAAATACATGCATTGTATACATGCGATGAATTGCAATCATATTAAAGTCAAAAAAAAAAAATATGTTTGCTTGTCACTTTTTATAGTTTCACATTTGCTCAACAAATATTTGAGTCTTGCTTTTAAGAAAATCGAACATTTAACATGTGCATTTAAAAAAGGTATGCATTCGTCCGACTTTCACAACCATGCATTTATGGAAGCAACCTTTGTCAGCTTTTTAATGAGAACAAGCATATTTCAATAAATTTTCCACAATATGTGATTTGTTACCGAACACACCCTCATGTTGCCAACATTTGCATATTTTTTGCACTTCTTAACTGCCCCTACATTTAACTAGATGAAACTCTATCTTCACTAAATTACTATGGATAAACACTAGCTTATTTTTGTTCACTTTTGAGGTGTTGTTGTTTTCCATGTAAAATTTTACTAGCTAGTATTTTCAACTACCAATAAAACACGGCTATTATAAAATAAAATCTACAAAATGACCTTGGTGTAAAATCAATGACCTTCATCTTAATGTGTCTAAATGTGAATGTATGTATATCCTTTAATCGAAACCAGTTCCCCATTCTATTCTCTTACAATGTAGGTGGTACTCAGTTATACAGAACTAACGTTAGAAAAGATCTTGGGGTAAATTTTTACTCCAAACTTATGTTCAGCGATCACATAGACTATATGGTTTCTAAAGCAAATTCTATGCTTAGTTTTATTAATCGTAACTCAAAGGATTTTTCTTATCCTTATACACTTAGATCACTTTATTTCTGCTTTGTGAGGTCTATTTTGGAATACTCATGTATCGTATGGAACCTTTTTTATTCAAATCACTCATAAAGAATTGAAAGAATCCAAAAGCGATTTACTAGAATGGCTATAAGTATTCTACGTTAGAACATTGATATGCCATCTTATATCTCAAGGTGTCGATTGTTGGGCATCCTGAGTCTGAAAGCAAGATGAATGTACTAAGAGATCTAATTAAATTCAAAATCAATTGCCCCTTCTTACTCTCTTTAGTATCTTTGTATACACCCTGTCGTGTTGTTTCATATTCTGTTCCATAGATTTAATTATGGTTACAATGAATCTATGACTCGCTGTTTAAGGCTGGCTAATTAAGTTTGTAATGTTCTTGATTAACATGTTTTTAAGTAGGGATAGTTTTAACTTTTAAGAATAAATTGCTTTTATTTTTAAGCTCCGGTGGTAATAATTTAGTTTAAGTGCATGTTAATTTGTAGTTATTTAATTTATTCTGTAGTCTATAAGAGATATTAGAGCTGTGATTGATAAAATAAATAAATAAAATTAAAAGTGAGTATAAAATTAAATAAAGCGTTTTATTGGTATCGAAATACTATGTTAGGGATAGATAACCAATAAAACACGGCTTATGTATTTTAATAAAAAGTGGAATGTTAAAGTTCAATAAAAAAAATTGGTTGCTTGTTTTTATGAATTATTATCACACAGCCGTAGCTCAGTAAAAATCGGCATCTCTTAAATCTGAATGTAGACCGTGAGTGCAAGGTGTGTATCTAAATTGATTAATTTAAGAGAACTAGATAGAAGTTTATTTTGATTGCTATCACTTTGTTTGAAGTTGGTTATGAAATGGTTGCTGCCACTTCTTTGGACGTTGGTAATGAAATGGTTGCTATCACTTTGAAGTTGGTAATGAAATGGTTGCTATGCCTTCGCTTGAATTTGGTAATGAAATGGTTACTATCACTTCTTTGGGAGCTGATAAAGAAATAGTTGCTGCCACTTATTTAGAAGTTGGCTTCGTTGGTAATGAAGTGGTTGTTATCATTTAGTTGAAAGTTGGTTATAAAGTATAGTCAGGGTTGACTGAGCACATGAGGACATGTGATGTGACAGGATGACCGTGTGGTAGAATGAGGTACATAAAATGATAGACACTACTCCATATGTGCGCCTAACTGAAACCGGAGCGTTATTGACTCTGAAGTGTAAACCCGTTTTACTCGATTTGTAAGTTGTAAGCCAGCGAAAGGTAAAAAGATAGACTCGAGAATCGAACGATTCGAGATCGGGTGAAAAGAAGGAAAAGCCCACGATTGGGAATAGAGCAGTGTTGCCAAAAACTATGATTTATCATAGTTTTCATGAATTTGAACTCAAATCATGACATCATTTTTTTTATTCCCTTAGCAATTAACTTCTAAACAGACACATCTATTACACTTCATTTTGGCCCATGGAAATGTTTTGTCAAAGTTAAAGCGAACGAACATACCTAGAAAATGTCAAACAGAAAACTAAAATGTATACCAACGTCAAACCAACAAAATCAACAGTTATTGCAAACTAACTGTTCTTTTCCCACTATTTTTGTGAAAATTACAAACAACCAGCTTCAGCATTACATTCGCTCGGATTTTTGCGTTTCTTGTTTTTATTCGGCGATTGTTATGTTATTTAAAAATTCGAAAACAAATCATTTAAATTACAATCTGTGCCATAATTTATTTACAATTTTAAAATTGGTCAAATTTGCTTCACTCAACTGTTTTTTTTGTTTTAAACATTAATTTGAAAACATTGGATTTCATCCAAAAGAAAAGGTAAGAAATTGTTATCTCTTCTTGCCTATTTATTAATAAATATTTATATTTATAGTATTCGTAATGGACAAGTTTGTAATTCGAAAGAAAAGAAAAAATCCTCCAAATAAAAGTCCACCTAACGCGTCGTCGCCAAAAAAAAGTTGTTTGTGAACGTTTGACTTTGAACATTTTGGCATCATTACTGCAGTGATGCGTTTGTGAACTTACACGTAGTGATGCTTTTTTGTTTAGTTTTTGCACATCAGTTTATGCAAGTTTGCAATAAGAAACAGTTGACGAGAAAAATGATGCCAGAATCTGCGTTTGTGAACGTTTGACTTTGAACATTTGGGCATCATTACTGCAGTGATGCATTTGTAAACTTACACTACGATTCACGTGAATAGCAGAATAGGGCTGTATATTAAATATGTTGAACGATCCTATTCATTATTGGCCCTATTATGTAAGACAACTAAGAACAAAGTTGAGTTGTAATCCGGCAATCGGTATTACCGATCACAACTGGTTGACTGTCACAAGTCAACTAAAAAATGGTTGACTTTTTGTGTGTGTTCGGGGTATTATGTAAGCCAGTTGAGTTGTCTCTCAGTTGTGATTGTTGTCAAAATTCAACAACTGCTATTTAGCGGTTGTGTAGTGCATTTGTGTATACAAAAAAAAATGGAACGCAACGACTTCTAAGGAAATAGTAAAGTGATAAAGAAAATGGAGAAAAAAATGTAAGTTTTAGAAATAATACTATAAACATTTGCAATAAAATTATTTTTTTTAGACTAAAAATCACAAAACTGCTCAATTTGAGAGGTTGATAGAAATTTTGCAGCAGAAACCTGAGCTGGCCAGAGGCAAGGGACAATTCGGCTCAACAAAAAAAAAATTTGGCAACGTATTTGATCTACTGAACTGAAAAAAGTTGTCTTCCATAATACGATTTTTTTTTCGCAGTTGTCTTCAAATTGAGTTGTCTTGATTATTGTGATCCATAATAGGCCTTTATGTTTTGTGCTTCCATTTTTTAATAAATAAAATAAATGTATGCAATCGGAAAAACCCAAGATTCAAACTATGTATGTACAACGAAGTTTCCACCGCGCTAAAATCATTATTAAGTTGTTATATTAAAAAAAGCTACCTGGAAATCAACTTTCCTTGAGCCTGGTTACACGAGCGCAAAAAACAATTAATTCACGAAAGAGAAAGGACGATTTTTGGAAAGAAGAAAGGGGATGGAAAAAAATCTATCCTTTTCCTTCTTTCTAAAAATAATCCTCTCTCTTTCGAGAATTAATTCTTTTTTGCGCTCGTGTAACCACCACCTATGAAAATATGTACAATGGAGTTAAAGTGTCATTTTTGGAAACATTTTCTATTGATAAAACCACTTTACAAAACTTTCAATGTCATTGCTTATCATTTTTGATCGAAGGTACCAAACAAATTTATAACAGATTTAATTTTAATAACCAAGTTTTTAGAGACATGGAGATTTTGGATCCATGAAATGCTTTAAACAAATTTGGTTCCTGTAAATAGTTTTTAGGATATAGACAAATGAGTGGAGAATGTTTGATAACTCAAATATTCACTCTTATTGCGGTAGTCGATTAAAAAAATCGACTCTAGTCAACCATCGCGTCGCGACTAGCAGTACTAGGTAGCCAGTATCCGCTGGAATAACAAGCTAAGTAACAGCCTTATTACGGTTGTCAAAGATCAATTAATTGACAATTGAAATATTTTGTCAATCAATTGATATATCGGTATTATGAACCCGAGTTGATCATTTTTTGATCCATTGTGAACAAAGATCAAAAATCTATTGTGAATAGTGCCTATTTACTTAAGACAGCTGCAAATTTTAGTATGTTTGGGATGGATTGTTGCCTTTTCGTTGGCTTTTACTTGTCGTTGAACGTTGATATCTAAAAATACATTAAGGAAGGCTTCTTTCGAAAGTCTAAAGTTTTGAATGAATCTAGAAGATAGCTTAATTAGTTTTTGTAGTGTAATTAAAAAAGATCTTTTATCTACACACATATGTTCAGCCAAGTCCATCGGATTTGAAGTATCGCGTAATTTTCTTCGAATCTTTGCTTGCTCCAAAGTATTTTCGTCTTCAATTTCATTTTCACCGAAAAATAGTTCTATAGTAGACATGCTTTTGGCTTTCGCGATCCGTAAAATATTTAATCAACAATGAATTTGTGATTGACTGAAAATTTGATAATCAACAAACATTTTGACAACCATAATACCAAGACTGTCAATTTAAATCATTCACAATAGATCTAATTTCTGAAGAGCGTTCACAGTTTATCAAAAATTTTGATTTTTGACAACGATAATACCGATTCAGTAATTTTTTTGATAAATATCAAATATCGTATTGATCTTTGACAACCGTAATAATGGTGTAAGACTTATATTTTAAAATAAATATAGTTTTAAAAAACTGTAGCAAAACTTATTGTCACCACTGTTTATAAATAATACCGAACTGTAAAGTCAATAGCTATTGTTGTAATTTTAGCTTTCATTTTAACTACAGTACAGCCTCGCTAGTCCGGACACTCGCTAGCCCGGACACTTCAGTAGTCCGGACACCTCTATGTTTCGGACATTTTCAAAAGTTTACCTCTACAGTCCGGACAGCGTATTAAAATGCTTATGTACAATACACATACATATATTATTTGTCTCTGTTTCTTGGAAAAAATTGTTCATACGATTACGGGGAATCTCCTTCTAGTTTTGTCGCTTGTATTTGGCTCTGGAATCTAGACATTTTAATCGTTGCAAATTTACTCATTGGAAGTTTATATTTGTGGTCGTTGATTTTTCATGCTCTGTTACATTTCATCGTAAGCTTTCTATAAGGATAAGGCATATTTTTTGGTGTATAATTTGAATTTCTCATTGAAAATTTTTAAAACATAAGTTATTACTTATTATGGCTTCTACAAAGAAAAGGAAGCATGTTACTTTGACACTTTCTGAGAAATGTAAAATATTGGATGATATTGAAACTGGCAAATCAGTCAGGCAAGTAGCAGAAATTTTCAAAGTCTCAAAGTCAACTGTTTTTGATATAAAAATGAATAAGATGAAAATTCGGAAATTTGTAAAAGTTTTCGGTTGTCCATTGTATTTAATTTTTTCTCTATAGTCCGGGCATTTCGCTATTCCGGACACGGTAGAAACTTTATGTGTCCGGACTAGCGAGGCTGTACTGTACTTAAATTACCTCATGTACAGTCTCTTTTGAATTACCAAACATTAAACACTATTTCTTATTTATCTGACTGCCTGTTTCATTATCTGCCTAAATTCTAATAGGTTATGGGCCCAGGTCACTCAGAGACTTAAGAAAAAGTTCAAATTCATTCAGTTCTATAAATATTTTCCGTTATAAATTTCGTTAGTCGAGTTTAATAGTTCTTTAACAATCGCGATGAGTTCGTTGTACCAAATTGATAAATTGAACGGTGAAAATTATGGAACGTGGGCAATTCATATGAAGAGCGTGCTCGTACACACATATCTCTGGTCGTTTGTCGACGGATCAAAAAAATGGTCAGAAGAACCAAAGCCTGAGGAAAAGATAGCATTGGAAGCAGGGGATGGAAAAGCTCTGGCAACTATTCTTCTAAGTGTAAAGCCGTCTGAGTTAATCCACATCAAGCACTCAAAGACATCAAAACATGCGTGGGATAATTTTCGTGAACTGTACCAGCCGAAGGGGCCTACCAGCATGGTAAATTTGTTTAAACAGTTGTTGCAAGCAAAAATGTTGGAAGGGCAATCTATGCAAAATCATATCAACGAATTTGCAGGTGTAGTAGAAAAATTGCGCGAAATTCAGGTGTCCGTCCCTGAAGAACTCTTGACAATTATTTTACTACGCAGTTTGCCAGATTCTTACGAGAATTTCATTGTCGCGATTGAAAGTCGTGATACCTTGCCATCAGTCATGAACTTAAAAACTAAACTCATGGAGGAGGAGCGGAGAAGATTAAATAAGGATCATCTTCAAAGTGCTGTAAGTGAACAGATTTTTGCCGCAAAATCACGTGAGAAAAATCATGGTAAAAATTCCAGTAACGGAAAAGGGAAATGTTATTCTTGCGGTAAACGAGGGCATTTCGCTTCTGAATGTCGTAAATCTAAATCACTACAGTTATCTTCGTTCGGTCTCTTTTCATCCATTGATGCTTCGATGTTACAACGGGACGAATGGTGTTTAGATAGCGGTGCGACCTCCCACATGTGCTGTAATAAAAAACTTTTTATCGAACTGCATAATGACATCAAAGGAGAAAAGGTACAGCTTGCTAATGATAAGTTTGTCATATCAAGTGGAATCGGAACAGTCAGGTTGACAATCGGTAAAGGTGACCTTATTCTGAAAAATGTTTTGTTCATTCCAGAACTACAAGGTAGTTTCTTGTCAGTGAGTAAAATAACAAACCATAATTATACAGTGGACTTTAAACAAAACACAGCTATAGGAAGAAATCCTAATAAAGTTATTGTTGTTAAAGCTGATAAGGAAAGAGAACTTTATATTCTTAAGCCTTGTACTGAATTTATTTCATTTCAATCCAGCAAAAAACATTAATACCTTTGATAAGTGGAACCAAAGATTCGGGCACCTTAACATGGCTAGTCTTCAGCAACTCAAAGAAAAGAAAATGGTAACCGGTTTGAATGTGGATCCCTTTGACGTCAACTTCGACTGTGTCGTATGTGCTAAAGGAGAATTGACGGTGAAACCATTTCCTAAACAATCGTTTAATCGGAGTAAACAATTGCTAGAGCTAGTTCATAGCGACGTCTGTGGACCAATGAGGATTCCATCCTGGGGGAGCTAGGTATTTTGTCACATTTATCGACGATCAATCAAGAAAAATACAAGTGTACTTCCTGAAAAACAAGGATAATAAATAAAGGTATACTAAAGGTATTTAATAAATTTATAAGTTCAAACTTCAAATAAAATTAAATGTCTATACGAAGTGACAATGGACGTGAGTTTGTCAACAATAATTTTAATGATTTTTTGAAAAAACAGGGCATTACACGCCAGCTTACAATGGATTATACTCCACAGCAGAACGGCGTTGCTGAGAGAGCCAACCGTACTCTCGTTGAGATGGCTCGGTGTCTTTTGTTAGACCAGAACCTGCCAGAATACCTATGGGCAGAAGTTTATGGCTTCTGCCGTTTACTTGAGGAACAGGTCACCATCCAAAATATTAGGTAATATTACTCCACATGAGCTTTGGACCGGATTGAACTCGTGCATTTATGAACCGATTTCAATTTGGTTTTTTGCCTTTTGTAGAAAATTTTCTGTAGATGGTTTCTATGTAAAAAAAAGTTATATTCGAGAAAACCATTATTTACAAAAACCAAAAATTTAAATCGATTCTGTATTCAGAAGTTCCTGAGTATTATACGTGGAATTCATCGTTAAAAAATTTTAAAAACGAAAGCAAGGAAAACCAGTCGAAGGATATTCCGGTATCTTTTCTGCAGATACTTTGGGTCGTGTATATACTGTACATCCAAATAACGCTGAGTGTTTTTTTTTAAGTTTGTTGTTAATCAACGTTGTCGGTTCAACTTCATTCGCGGCTTTGAGAACAATAAATGGGACAGTATGTGCAACATACCGTGATGCCTGTCAACGTTTAAATTTGCTTGAAGTTGACACTCATTGGGATTCAACACTAGCTGATGCATCTATTTCGTCTTCACCACATCAAATAAGGACATTGTTCTCAATAATTATAGCCACATGTAATCCGTCAAATCCACTCGAACTTTGGTATAATTACCGTGATAACATGACTGAGGATATATTATATAGAATGCGTCGCGTGACATTTATTCAAAATTTGGAATACCTACATTAATGAAATGTATAATGAAGCTCTGATCTTCATTGAGGACACGTGTTTGATGATTGTGAACAATAATAATACTTCGAAATATTAACCAACCAAAAATTTGTAATGGTACTAGACTTGTCGTAAAAAAGTTAATGGCAAATCTAATTGAAGCTACTATTTTATGTGGAAAATTCAAAAATGAAGATGTTTTAATCCCTAGAATTCCAATGATCCCGCCAGATTTACCATTTGATTTCAAACGTTTGCAGTTTCCCATTCGCCTTGCATTCGCAATAACGATAAATAAAGCTCAAGGTCAATCTTTAAAAATATGTGGTATAGATTTGGAAAATTCAGTTTTTTCTCATGGACAACTATATGTTGGCTGTTCAGGAGTGGGAAAACCATCGGCATTGTTTATAAATGTTAAAGATCGAAAAACCAAAATTATTGTATACCAAAAAGCATTACAATAATTTGAAAAATTTCAATTCCAAATAAAGAAAATTTTTTCAGTTTTAAATAATTTTTATACAGGTCTTATATTTTTCATAAATACACTCAGCGAAGCGGGTGATGATTACAAAATCATTTTATAGACACTAAAGATTTCTTACTTGCAGACGATGAGAGCACAGAGGCTACTGAAAAACAAGACACTCAAAACGATGAGACACTTAACGCAACATCCCCAAAGGAAGAAATAAAGTCAGCAGATTCCACTAGTCCTTCAAGCAAAACTTTAGCTGTTGGTCCTGGACGACCTAAAATAATAAGAAGCGGTAAACCTGGTAGACCAACCATCAATACAACATGGTTGAAACAATCAATACAATTCGAGTTGAGTCACCGATTCCATCAAACGTTGAGGAGGCTTACTCCAGTAAAGATGCTACTCATTGGAAAAATGCTATGCGGTTGGAGTTTGAAGCACTCGTATCAAACGAAACTTGGGAACTTGTGGATCCACCACCAAAGGAACAAATAATTGGATGCAAGTGGGTTTTTACCCTGAAAAGAAAACCAGATGGATCAATTGAAAGGTATAAATGTAGGCTTGTTGCTAAGGGGTGTTCCCAAAAGTATTTGGTTAATTATATTGAAACTTTTTCCCCTGTTGTGCGGTATTCGACACCAACAACAATACATACGGGAGTTACTAGTGAGACATCGAATAGAAGCATGTAGGCCATGTTTCACCCCTCTCGATCCTGGAATGATAATGACGAAATGCCAAAACAAGTTGTGCAAGAAGGTTGATCCGAGTTACTACCAGTCAATTGTGGGAGCTATTATGTACTTGACAGTTTCTACAAGACCTGACATATGCCACACGATTAGTAAACTATCACAGTTCAACGTCGATCCACATAGCGAACATCTTGCAGCGTTGAAGCATCTCCTACGGTATGTGAAAACTACGATTGATGCTAAACTCATGTATACCAAATCAGCCGATAGTCTTAAGGGGTACGTACATGCAGACTGGGGAAGCAACATAGACGATAGGCGATCTTACACAGGATTTGTGTTCACATTTGGTGGAGCAGTCATCTCGTGGGAATCGAAGAAGCAGATGTCAGTTGCCCTTAGTAGCACTGAGGCGGAATATATAGCCCTTTCGCAAGCCAGCAAAGAAGCCGTATATTTACGGAATTTGGTATCAGAGTTAGGACTTTTTTCTACTAATTCTTCTGTTCTTTTGTTTAATGATAATGATTGCGGATATTCTTACAAAGAACTTGGCAAAGACCAAGCACCTGAAGTTTAGTTCGATGTTGGGTATCCCACTTGTTCTAAATAATACTAAATTTTTCGAATTTGCAACACTACTATTGTGGGGGAGTGTAGCAAAACTTATTGTCACCACTGTTTATAAATAATACCGAACTGTAAAGTCAATGGCTATTGTTGTAATTTTAGCTTTCATTTTAACTACTTGAATTACCTAATGTACAGTCTCTTTTGAATTACCAAACATTAAACACTATTTCTTATTTATCTGACTGCCTGTTTTATTATCTGCCTAAATTCTAATAAAAACTAATAACACACGCTTAGCACACCAAACTAAAAAAAATAAAAATAATTCTTAAATTAAGCTGAACACAATAATGAATTAAAAATACTAGTGTTATAGTGAAAAAACCGTTGGGCGCCTTGTGGCATATTATTCGTATATCGAGCGCCCCACATTTTTCGTAGGTTTTCACGGAAGAGAGAGCAAAAACTTTCCCCACCCTGCGAATTTCAGCCACAAAAATATCTGTGCACAGAAAATTGAAGCCTCAAATTTGAAAAATATCATTATTTGACATTTGAGTTTTTCCGTTAAAATAAACGATTTTTTTTTAATTGAATTTAAAATTCTAATTTTCATAATGGAAGACACCAGTATTGAGTTCCAATTAGACATCTGCAACGAGTGGCTTGAATACCCTTTTAAGCCATTCTATATTTTTCCAAATACACTACTTGCTGCTCTTACTTTTTTCAAAACAGAACAAATGAATCATCACAACATACCAAAACAATAGAATCGTGTATTTGGTCATAACGAATACACTATTTGGTTTTTTCTCAAATGCACCGAATGCACCGAATACAGCGAGTGTACATCGAACACAACGAATACACCAAGCCGATTTTCAATCACTAAAGAATGTAAGAGTGACAAACAGAAAGGTTGTCCTTGTCCATCACCAGTCTATGAGTATGAGAAAAAAAAATTAAATTCTTCAGATCTCTCAATCTTTGTCTCTTCAAACGAGAGAAGTCAACCTTAGGAGAGCGCCACCAAATATTGTATTCGGTGTATTCGGTGTGTTAGGCTTGTTCTGTTCTATTTGGTTCAAGCTTTCAAGCCTATGAGAGAAACCAAACAGTGTACTTGTTTTGATACAAAGAAATTGAATGGTGTACAGTGTTTGGTTTTAAAAATAGTGTATTCTCTTTTAGTGTACACTACTTTCTAAGCATGCAACAAACAGAATACACTGATTTACTGTGCTTGCTCAGAGAAGGTAAATGAATGTATTCATGCAGACCTTTAGTTCCAATTCGACTCGTCACTCTCTTGAGCACTCTATTAGTAACAATTTTAACAAATCCATGTTTTAATTAATTTTAAACAAATAGAAACTTTTCACGCGCTTTCGAATCAAATTTTTTGAAATGATTTTTTGTTGACATTTTTTGACGTTTCGTAGAGTCTGTGATTTTCTGTGAAATGTCGTTCCACTTCTTTGTGCACAGTTTCTCTCTCTGAGAGAAACAAATTAGATTTATAAATTACATTTCAAAGCATTTACCATGGGAAGTACATAGTTAATTGCCCAGTCAAACAAAAAATCAAATCCGACTTCATTTTTAAAACTATCAGCCCTATCGAGGTATTCGTTCGGAAAATTTAAAAAACCAAAGTGAATTCCGATCGGAACTCAGATTACTTTCGAGGTATCCGTTGCGGAACAAAATAAAATAAAGCAAACAATCGCGTTCGTTTTAATATTTTACTTACAATTTTTTAGTTTAAATTTCCGAATAGATTCCGCAATGATTTTTCATCGGACAACTTCTGAAGAAATTCAACGCATAGCTGTCAAAAATTGTTGCCTAGTCGCATTGCACCGCTGAGCGAAGGAATGCGATGTATTTTGTCGGAAGATTTATGCGAAATGCTTATCGGAAAGGATACCTCGATAGAAAATTCTCCGATTTCGAACAAATCGGAAAAAATCGGAAACTGAAAATTCGATTGCTTATATTACTTATTTATCTAAAACCTTAACCAATATTGGCTTTTAAACCCATAGTTGTCAATATTTTAAATGTATTAATTAAATTAAAACATAACACCTGGCTTATTTTTTATATTATTAACTTTTCCAAAATCTTTTTATAATTTTACCGTAGAACCCACGAAATCTTTTTTTATAAGTACTGTGCGTAGCAATAATCCTTCATGTTAGCATTTCAAAGGTTAAGGTAACAGATATTCAATGTTAAGGAAAACAACAGAAATATTACGTACAACAAAATACGTACAATGTTTATCGTTTTACAAAAAATAAAATTTGATTATATTTATTCATTATTAAATTAAAGTAATAACATACAAAATATAGGATAAGCACAACGAATACGTTATTTGTTTCTTTTTAAAACATATATTTAAATAAATAATACAAAAAATTTGAGAGGATAAACAAATAAAATGAGAATGAGACTGTCTAGAAATCGTTATAAAAGTAACTAATTATTTGTTTTATTTAGTTTACAAAATTTGCGATATGCCTTCTCGGTGTCTTCATCCATTTCTGGGTCTAAGTCAATATCCAAATCATATTCATCATCGTCTTCAGTGGATGACACAGTTTTAGAAACACTTGTGGCCAAAAATTGGCTCTCTTCTTTGGTCATAATTTTCCCATCTGGACCATAAAACGTCGGTTCGTTAGAGTCTTCCATGTTGGAATCATTTGCGCTACTTATCATGTTAGCGTGTTCCTGAAACATAGTTCGTCCCCAATTATTTTTTTTTAGGGAAATCACATTTTTAACAAGTGGAAATTTTCCTGGTTTGTCGTTGTTTATTTTTTCTAGTTTTTGCAAAATCGAACTGACGTCGTTCCGGCAATCAGAGTCTAAATCATATCCAGCTAATTTTAATGTCAAACATATACAACGAATATTATCATTTGTAACTTTAGTCAATAATTGCTTTAGGGAAAAAACTATATTTTCGGCTATTAATTTAATTCGAGTATCGTCCCCACGAAGTTGCATATAGAGCTCGGCGAGAAATAAAGCAGTTTCTCTGACTTTCTGTTCGCAATTGTTTTGCATGTATTCCATAATTTCGGTTTGCTGATACTCTAGCTTACATGTAAGGAGAGTATGGAAAAGAGAATCATCTCGCAGATTAAGCATGTGCAAAAGATTATAAAGCTTTGCTCCCATGTATCTAAAATTCGGATTTTCAATCGACTGATTAAATATATTTTCCATAGCGTTACTTAAAACAAATTCATTGTTCTCCATGCCATCAAAAATTGTCAAAAATCTTGTGGCAATGGTGTCAAAGGAACCAGGATTATCGTTTAGACACTGAATCACTGTTGTCAAATACTCCAGTGCAATTGTTTCCACCTCTGTTGGTTGTAAGTAATTTGAGTTGAGGTCTGACTGTGACTTATCTTGAATATTTAAACGCTTTTGTATTGCAGAGGAAACCGAAGCAACGCTCGGCTGAATAGAATTCGAATTCACAGCAGCTGCATATTCTAGTGGATGTTGAATTCTAAATAATCGATTATTTACTGAATTAGGTTGAATTAAAATTTGTTGTTGAGGTACCGGACTGGAGAAAGAATCCGATTGGTAACCAGGACTTTCACCTTTCGCTGATTTTGGGACAAACACTTTTGCCATTGGGGATAGTTGTGTAGGACTTTTCGTTGGTGTACATGTTTGCACCGTTGTTTTTTTAATTTCGCGTGTATGTGGCTTTCGTAATGGAGTAAAATCATCGTCAACATCAAATGGTGCTCGACCTGGACTAATTTCCATTTTTAAGTCTTGAATTAACTTTTGTTTTAAGATATTAATATGGATGACGGCGCAGTCAAAGTCAAAGTCAAAGTCTAGAACATAAATTGTTGTCTTTAAAAAATGATATGTATGTATTGTAACTTTCTATACAACGCTGGGGCTTATGAATTTTCCGAAAATGATACCTATACAATACATAATCAAAAATACCCAGCGTTGCGATTGCAGGAAGTTATTTTTATTCAATATTATGTTTTATTTAGTTTCTTTTTGATTCTGCCTCTTGTTAACTACAGTAATTTAAAAGCACAACGTTGGCCGTTATCTAACGAAATACGTTTAAATGAATTAAGAGATTGTGATTTACACAATGTATGTATCTACTTATATGCACATGATTTATGTGTAGATTCTTTTATAACCGACTTTAAAAATTTTATATTTAACAAAATTTAGTGCTTTATTATTTACAAATTTGTTTTACATTTTGTCTTAAGCTATGCATGTGTTATAACTAGGTATTTAACTTAACTAATAGGCTTATAATCTTCTAATATAATCTTCGAAGCGAAACTAGATTTTTTAACTGTATTATATTTTTATATATGAACAAACAAATTATGATATATTAGAGAAAATAAATTATTAGAACCAATTTACATACAATAACTGCAATAAATGAAATCAATTGTTTTCCAGAATAGAAGTCAAATACCCAACGAAATATTATTATTGTCATGAATTCATCTATTGTCTTACTTGAGCTTATAGATTCGTTTTTAATTTGAATATTTGCTTTGCTTTGTTTCTTGTTTATTTAAAACATTTTTCTCTTTTTACTCAAGCCCTTTTTAGAAGATCAGTTTTCAGTTCAGTTATCAGTTCAACTGTCAGTTCAGTTAAAATGAAACTCAGTTCGGTATTCAGTTCATCAGTTTAACTGAGAACTGAAATGCCAACTGATAGGTATTCCATCAGTTTCAGTTGAACGTTTCATATGTCTGAAACCAACCTACCCGTTGTGACTCTTTTGATGCATCTTATGCAAATCACGCTATATATACAATACATAAAACAATCTATAGTTAGCTAACAAAAATTCAAATCAAAGGAATTGTAATTAAAATCATCAAAATTAACGAAATGAAAGAAAACACATGTCTTATTAGTTTATATTTGTAAAAAGTATTTAAAATTAGCATTCACAATTAAAAGACATTTTATTACCTATCCCCCAATAATTAAACAGTACCTACATACATATGCACATATATGTACATATGTATCTATTGAAACAATATTTTGTAATAAACTGCTTATTATTATGTATGGACATTGGTATATCAAATTAAAAAATAGTAGGAAGAAAATGCAATGCGTGTATTTATCTTTTTTTAAAAATTGTTTAGTAAATTAAATTCCGTTTTATCTTTTTCAAGTTTCTTTAGTTGCAAACTTAAGTTTCTAATTTATTTCGACATTGAAGTGTTTCGAATTTCCTATTATACAAAATAATTGCCAAAACCACAAAATTGTAGAGAACTACCGGATACACCTACCTAGGCAATATTTGATTTTTTCAGACAAAATTCAAAAGGCAAGTTATGATGATATTCACTTTAAAAAGGAATAAACTAAAATCTTTCGTCCCAAAATGTAACTTACTTACCAAATGTAAGCTATGTACCTACATACATATGTACATATGTATGTATGTACGTACCCAGATAGTGTCAAATTGGAGGTTGCTCATTAAACCCGTACGCAATGGTAATTGTAAGCCAAGGCAAAGCACTAAAACAACAGAGGTGCAACGAATGAAGGAAAATAGTATGTGATGGTTAATGGAGTGGATGCAGTTTTCAGTCGAATTCTTGATCAAAATCAAAACATAAAACTAAATAATGCCACTACTCATTATTAATTATTGAGTTTCTCCTCTTGTTAATTAACCTAATATAAAAATAATAGAAAGTACTGAATTAAACTTTTAAAATTAATGTTATCTTTTATGTCCGACCAAGTATAATGAATGAAAAAGATTTAAAGGCAAAATCAAAAAGAAAAAAAAAACAAAGAAATTGAACAAACCTTACCTCAAGGTTTCTTTGTCGATAGCTTCTTGTTATTTAATTGATAAAGGTAATATAAATTATTATTTTTCTCGTCGTTGAAGCACTTTATTCACACCGGATTTAAATAAACAAATTGTTGAACAAATATGCTTGCGTCATCGATTTTTTGCCAATCTTTCGAAAGGAGGTGGTCGCCAAGTTACCACAACCACTTCGGAGTTTTTCAATTCGAAGAATTTGTACAAACGTAATCAAAAGCTAACAAATATGTACATAATCATAAATGATGTATTGACATAATATGCAAAGAAAACTAATTAAATTCGATTTCTGTTCTCATACGGAAAGAGAAGTAAGTAAGAACTTATTTTTGGCAATTTGAAAACTTCATTTAGTGTAGGATTGGTGTTTTATCACAAAACGCCATTTAAATCTAATCTATAGAAATTTTCGTTTGCGAAATTGATAACGCTAAGTTGGTTGTGGTTGAACAAAATTTAGGTTTGTTTAATAAGTTTATTATTATCTTTTATTAACAAGTAGGAAATGCAAAAATGAATGAGCTTAGTCTGCTATTACACGACGACTTATGAGTCGTAACTCTTTTCGAACTACGTTGGTACAAGAGAGATACAAAATTCGAAAAAATGAAACGGAAGAATATTTGCGCTGTGAGTCGCGGGCAAATTTTCCACGACTCATTTTTGACATTTTATTTTCACTCATTTGTTATTTTGCTTTTCCTCTTTATTTTTTTTTCGAGTTCACATATATAACCTTATAGTTGAAAGAGCGAGCGAGACAGAATATAAGATTTCCCATACAACGAAATTTGAATGAAAAAAAGCTTCCAAATTAGAGTCATGACTTAAGAGTCAAGGTGTAATAGTGTTCGACTCAAAGGATGAAATTTCAAAGTAGAATTCAAAGATGAGTCACGACTCATGAGTCGTCGTGTAATAGCAGACTTAGCTGCTAGAACTATTAGCGCTTAGTCTGCTATTACACGATGAATCTAGATGCATACGACACTTCGAACAACATAAGTGCAAAAGAGAGACAAAATTCGAAAACATGAGACGCAAGAAAATCGACCTGTGTCGCACGGGTAAAATTTTCCGTGCGACAATTTGACGTTTGTCTTTGCTCTTGTTCGCTTTTTTACTGTTCTCTTTCATATGGTTTCGTTCTTCGAGAAGGAAACTTCGATGCATCTTAACATTATAAATGTTTTTTATACTAATTTGTATTCCAAAATGCATATTCTTCATCAATAAATAAAAACAAATCAAAATTAAATATTTTTTTAATTGATTTCAAAGAAAACTGAAATCATTTGAATTTGAAAAGTCTCATAAGCAAACCTACAAGTCAAACAATGAAATATAAATAAAAGAGAACTGTCAAAATAGATTCATTAATCTGGTTTCATCGTGTAATAGCACTTGAGAAACAGGATAGGATAACAAAGAAGAATTCGAAGATGTCACATGCATTTAGATTTATAGTGTAATAGCAGACTTAGTACGTTTATCTTTGCATGGAGGTTCTGGATATAAACGTTGTTTGTTTGAAAACATAGATTTCATCCGAAATGGTCAGGTTTTACTCGTAAGAAAAACCTAATAAAATAGCTTAATTTCCTTTTTGACGTTATGATTCCATTATAAACTTAGAAGACGAATTATAAGGAAATGTAAATTCTCGCATATGCTCTACACAGTGGTGCATTCACTAATGTAGTCAACTCTCTCTGATTGATCAAATACAACTAAGAAGTTAGCTGAAATTTCCCCTCCCACGTAGTGTAAAAATTTTCAACTTCGAAGGTAGTTGACAGCGATTTTGACATTTCACTCTCAGCTGTTAGATAAAAATACAATTTTAATTTTCCAAACCATTATAATATGATCTAAATTAAATTATTTTGCATTCATATGACTTCATCTTGTTCCAAACCACTCATTTTATATCTTATATTTGATTTAATTTATTTTAAAATCACAAATGATTTTCATTTTATTCTCACTTCTGTCAAAAATATGACTAGCTTTGTATGCCATATCTATTATTCTGCTATGAATTTTCTGTAATGAACAATAAAAGATTTTTTATAATTGGTATTCAGATGTTCGATATTTAATAAAATTCTGTTATGAAACTTCGAAAACGAAATCTGTTAGCAAAAAAATGAAAAATGATTGAAATGGATGACCAAAATAAAAGTAACCTGTTACATACACACTACTGGTATCCATACCATGGAATACTTTTTTACGATATATAAATGTTTCAGGAAATATCACTGCACTTTATGTGCCGATAAGAACCCTACTAAGACCATTGTACTCAACATGATAGTCCCTTGTATCTATTCCCTGAAACATATGTACATCGATATAAACTTCGGTATACCATGGTATGGACACTAGCAGCGTGTCTTGTTCACCCCTTTTTGCTAATTATAAATATACCTAACAACTTTTACAAACTTATTTAGGGCGAAGACAACAAAAAATAACTCAGGAGCAGAAGGAAATTTACTGATAATCCATTTTTAATTTACTCTACTTGAAAGTCTTTTATTATAAAAGTCAAATAAATTTGTCTTTTATTCTTTTATGATTTTTAACAGATTTCATAACAGATTTAAGCATACTGAATACCATAAATGGAATTTGTTAAAGATTTTTTGGCATTTCGAAATTTTTGATAGTTCATAAAAGATTTTTAGCAGATTTTATAACAGATTTGGGCATGCCGAATACCAAAATTATAATTCATAAAAGATTTTTTGACAGCTCAATCTTTCGTATGGAAATTTATAACAGAATAGTAGAATAAAAGATCTCGACGAATAGACCTGAATATCAGGGTATAAATCATAGAAAAGAGGGCAAATTACAGTGAAAATTTTGTTTTGCCGGCAAAAATGATATGAGAATTGCTGTCAAAAAAAAACGCTTGGAAAGAAACACGAGTGTTAATCAAAAACTGATATCAAAATATGAAGATATGCTAAGCTTAGCATCTTTTTTCCATCCCTTTCCTTCCTTCTAAAAATCATGCTTTCTTTTTGCGTCAAAGTAACCAGCCACCATTGAATAATAGAAAAA